>JAQNBH010000018.1:6613985-6878985 GCA_028752905.1 Cladorhizidae sp. MBARI D1340-BT2 | reverse complement strand
CATGTGCAACCTATTTCAAAACCACTCTCTGTGGTATTAGCTGAGTGTGGTCATTTTGTGGTCACCTGGCCTGTGCAGGAATATTCCTGCACAGTCCTGTGTTATTATGTGGTCACCTGGTCTGTGCAGGAATATGCCTGCAGAGCCAGACCCCTTTGATCTATGTGCATGCTCATGCATGAGCTATCTGGTTGGGTGTTTAAAGCCTGATTTGTGCAAGAGTTAGAATCTTTCACAGTAAGTGTCAGAGAGAGTTAGCTATGGCATCTTCAGAACCCAGTACTTCAAGGTTACCAGAAGAAAATTCTTCAGATATGGATTCTGACTCTGATAATGAGGTTTCACAAATTGACATTGACAGTTAAATCTCTACATCTATCAGGTCTTCTAAGTCTGCAAAAAAGCGATTGTGTGTCTATCGTAGACAGTATGCAAAGACTTTCCCATGGGCCACAAGTTTGAGAAAGGGATCTTCTTTTGCCTTCTGTATGAAGTGCTCTCGTGATATAAACCTTGGAAGAGGTGGTACTAGAGATCTCAGGTATCGAAATTACACAAACACTCAGAAAAAGATGGTGTGCCTACTTTGGGCCAATAAGAGAGGAGTCTGTAATCCGTGCAGAAGTACTCTTCACATATTTCCTTGGAGAGCACCATCTTGCCTTTCAATTGGGAGATCATTGTACTAAACTATTCAAGCTGATGCTTCTTGATTCTTCTATTGCTAAAGACTTTAAGTGCAGTCCTAGTAAAGCAACAGCTGTGTTGAAAGTTATTGCCTAGGATTGTTGGAAAACCATTTCCGCAGCAGTTAGAGAGACTAAATACTTCAGCCTCCAAACTGATGAGACAACTGATAGTACAACAAGCTGCTATTATGCTTTGATTCTTTGATAACACCCAAGACAGGTGAGATGTGTCTTCTTTGCCCTAGATAGTGTAGAGAGGGCAACTGCAGAGCTGAGTATTTTCAAGAATCCACTACCCTCCTTTATGATAATCTTGTTGGATTAGGTACAGATGGGGCCAATGTAATGTTGTGAGCACAAAATTCAGTGATGTCACAGTTACGATGTAAGCAGCCAGCTTTAGTTGCTCTTCATTGTCATTGTCACATAGCAGCACTAATAGTAAATGAGGCCTGCAAAGTCTTTCCTGATGAATTGGAAGATCTGACAACTGATGTATGGTATTATTTCCAGAAGAGCCCAAGGAGGCTGCGACAGTTTGAAAATATTTTGTGGAATGCAAGCCACACAAGTTGTTAAAAGCATGCCAAACATGATGGCTCAGCCTTGAAGCTTGTGTAAATCATCTTATCGAGCAATATGAAGCCTTACTCTCATACTTTCGAAGTACTGAGGATAAGCAGGCAGTAGTGAGAAGAGTAAAAATTGTACTTGAAAAGCCTCTGACCAAAGCTTACTTGCTCTTTCTATGTTCTGCATTACCAATTGTTAATAATTTCAACAGGTACATGCAGCAGCAATCTCCAATTCTTCATGTTCTCTACCAAGAGCTCGATGGCTTATACGAAAATTTCCATTGCGGTTCATGAATTCTGAGTATGTGTGTGCTGCTGAACATGTTTCACAAGTGTGTATTGATAACTCAGAAGAGTAACTCCCTTTACACGAAGTTTTTGTAGGTCACAACACACTATCATACCTTGAAGAAGAGGATGGGTTATCATCTGAAGATGTGACAAAATTTAGGGAGACTATCCAAGCTTGGTGGATTGCTGCAGCCAAGGGAGCTGTCAAACGATTACCTATGAGTCACAAGTTTTACTCTCCAATCTCAAATGGCTTCAACCAGGCTTACCACAATACAGTATGACTGGTCAGGTGCTTGCTGCAGCCGAGTGTGTTCCACAGGTAGTTCAGGTTGGTAACAAACCCAAACTTCAAGAGGAATTTATGGATTTCTGCACATCGCCATTACCTCCTAAAGTCACGGCCATCACAGAGGTGGATAAGTATTGGCATGTAATCAGCCAAATCAAAAACTGCTTGGAAACTGAGTATTGCTACTCCACATTGGCAAAACTGTCAAAAAAGCCATTCTAGTTATATCCCATGGAAATTGTGATAACGAACGTTTATTCAGCCACATTGGTCTCAACAAATGAAGCACAGAAACAGACTAGGAATTTCTACATTAAATTCACTTTTAACAGTGCAATTCAATGTTCCTATGAATTTAAACCGAACACTGAACTACTAAAGACATGTGTAAATGCTATGAACACACTTTAGAATGTTATTTCTCATGAAATTGTTGTTTGGATTTTGTTTGGATTTTTTGTTGCCAATTTTTGGGGATAACACAGGCGAGTAATTAAATTACCAAAACAATTATGGCAACACTAAATCTCTGACCTTCATGAAGAGTTCAAGGCATGCATACTTAAATTGGCTTTGGGGTCAAAATCAATTGAAGTCACCAATTAATAAGCTGCTAAAGTGAGTTTTGTCTTAGATATGCGCCCTACATTTTAAAATAGGGTCACCAATAACTATTGGGTGTCCTATTGCACTCCGCAATAGATACGAGATCTTGAAGTTGAATGTCATGGTTTTGGGCTTGCTGGTTTACTACCTTTGCAAAGGATCAAAGCAAACTTGCATGTTTTTAGGACCAGAATTGTCTGTCTGTCATGCTAAAGAGTTACCGAAGTGAGTTTTAGAAACTTTTATCAGGTGTCACTAATATAGGGAGTGCTACCACAACCCTAATAGGTAGCATCCATCCATCCATCCATCCAACCAACACCGCCTTTCCTCAAGTACACCATCATACATGTGAGAATTGATGAACATACGCGAGGGATCAAAGTAAAAATTAGATCCATTTATTCTCGCAGCCTCTCTTTTCAACTGACGATCATATGAGAGGGATCAAAGTGCAAATTATTCTCGCAGCCTATCTTTTCAGTTCTAGTGGATATGCAGCACGGAGAATATTTAACGTGCAACTTTTGTATATAATCTTCCTGTGATTGTTGACATGGTGGAGAATATCTTGACCACCATGTTTTCTCATTTCAAATCTCTCGGATTGGACTGGTCATGTATGTAATATTCTTCAGTATCCGTATATACCTTATCCATAGAATTCTGTATCTATATATTTTCACTGAGTGAACTTTTTAGCATCAATTTATAAGGTAGTCGGAGTCTGCATTATAGTGTCTGTAGCTATACTAGTGTAGTAAAGGCAGGTAACTGAAATGTGGTTAAGAATTGAAAATATAATTACACAAACATAAAAACAAGTGAAATTAAGGAAGTTGCAACAACAAGTAGTTGGCATGATAAGATAATAATTATATTGGTAAAGATTGCCAGATGTTGATCTGTGGAGGTTCAAAAGAAAGTTTATAGCAACATCTTTTCAACAGTGGTATATAGCTAGAGCAAAAACCTGCAGTAAACTTTCTCTACTAAGTAGAACTTTAAGAAAGGTATCTGCAAACATCCTTACCCTAGTTATCTTTCTCGAAAAATTATTGGGGGGAATAATATAACATTGCTGTTAATGTTTGTATACCTTTGCTGCGGGTATCTTTGTCCATGGAAATTTTTCATTTGTTTGAAATTTTCATATAATTATACTGAACACAACAATGTAGATCAATAATTATTAAGTAACCTACAACATTGTGGTATTTTTTCTGTCGTAAATAAATATACAAAAATATTTTAGACAGTTACATAACAATTATATGCAATATGTTATTAGTAATCCAATGTGTAGCCGTGGCTCTATCATATAAAGAATTAATCACTTGGTTCAGGATCTCTCCTCACAACCTTCTCAATCTTCCAAAAGTCAAACGCTCGATCAAGTTCAGTGATATACTCATAAGGCATGTAGAAATATCCCTTGTCACCAAACGAATCTCCCCAACTATTCAGAACAGTGATTTTCCGAGTACTGTCATCGTAGCCAACAGCCATTGCACCATGCAGTATGAACTTGCCAGATCTAATCTCGCTAACAGAAGGCATAGGCATCAAACCTTTTTTTTTATTTTCCCGACTGTTAAAACTTTTATAAAGCTCAAACCCAAATGCAAATGGACATCCTTCCTTGAGACAAGCTCTAAACTGGTGTATGTCTTGGTCAAGATATTCATACTTGGAGATCGTGTTGCCCAATGCATCTTGATAGCTAACAGATGGAGGTTTCTTTGTAACTTTCCGTTCTTTATAAGGCCATAAGAACTCCCGGCAGACTCCCCACTTATGCATGGCTTTGAATGAATCAACGATAGTGACACCGGCATCCTGTCCAGTAGTTCCATCAAACACACGAGAGTTATAAAATAGGAATAAACGTGAATAGTCAATGTTAGAGTAAGATCCCTTTGTTCTCGCTGCTTGTTTATTTAATTCTAGTGCATAGGCAGCACAGAGAATACATGCTGAGCAGCTTTCCAGAGTGCCTTGATGGTAGACGCGATCGATGTACTTACGTAGGTCTATTTTTGGATACGCATGAGTGGAAGGGATATCTTTGCCACCATACTTTTTTATCACATCCCTGGGATCACGAAGTCCACGCTTGAGACCAGTATGATACTCCATCTCCATATCTTCTTCCATGCCAAGTTTTGTTGTCCAGAGTATAATATCTTATGTGTGCTCATTCTAGCATCCATTTATATAGTCATGGGCTTCATTCAAATATCTGAAGCTCTATTAGTCAATGGGGACTTCTCATACACTGTAACCAAGATATATGGAGTGAAAAGAGAATTACACAACACAAGGGAAGTTAAGAAAGTTTATCAGCAGATTTTATAAACTAGCTTGACTCTTGTTATAATAGCATACTTTGAGAAAAGAGTGCCAATTGTCCTCTCTGTAGAGCTTCAAAGAGATGTATGCCAACATCCTTTCAAGGTGATGGCTATTGCAAAAGCCTATAGACACTGCCAATAATTGGTCTCCACTGAGTAGAGCTTAAAAAGGTGTATGCCAACATCTTTACAATAGTTGGTTCCTTCTAAAAGATACTCAACTTGTGAAAGTTTGGCTTGTTAAAGAAAGTTTTTTTAGCTTTAGTGAAGTCAATCCAACTATAGTTTATTTTCTTACTTTTTTCAGCTGACATCAGATTCTTAACAAACTTTCAGTTGACATAATAATGAAAGACTACTCTTTCAATCACCTTTGTTTTTAACAAAGTTGGTCATCAGAGGCACCTTAAAGTAACTTTTTTCTCATTTCTACTTGTTTTTGCTGTTTTTTTCTTATCAATTATGATCTGTTCACCTGGTAATGGGGTTTTCCATTTAAGCAGTTGCAAAGTTGAAAATTACTTTATTTAAGTCTGAGCTTCTTGTGACTACAGTATCAGTGTTGACTCTAATCATATTTCAATAAATACTTTTGTCCCTTCTCTTGTATATACCATAATACAAGTCACCACATATCATATTTTGTTGTTGTTGTTATTGTTGTTTTGTTATTAGGGTTTTCTCCTTGGCAAATGGTCGGATACAACTGCCTTCAAGCACTTGGCAACAGTTCTAGAGGATAACTCCAGAACCAACAAAACATAGCAGATGTTATTCTATAGCGTGTTCTTATCTGAACATTACACATTTTTGAATGACTTGGCAAGACTAATCTATTCCTATTTAAAGTATACATGAAATTATATACTTGTTAAATATACTAACTGAACACAGTCAGGTTATGCCCCATAGATCCTAGAACAGAAGGAGCATTTGCTCCCTACACAGTGCACAGAAGGCTGATGTAGTATACACTGGTACACATTACCCACAAGTAGTTTACCTGGTCTAGTTGGGAAACCTGCTATAACTATTGTCATCCAATGGTGACATCTTTACTGATTATGTGTCAAAATAATTTGCTTATATAGACTCAACTTTTCTTTTCCATATGAGAGTAAGCTTTTGATCGTTTACTTCCTCTGAACACATGCAGCTGCTAGATCAACTGCTGATGCATATTCCCTTTCTCTCTCACTAACATACATATTCAACACACACACACATGCATACACAGACACACAAATCACACACAAACACATTCATAAACAAACCCACACAAACGTACATGGATACACAAATACACACACACACATACAACATGCACACACATACATACATGGACACACAAATACACACACACTTACATACATTCAACATGCACACACACACTCACATGTGATCTTAATGTTCCACCGAGTCTAGAAACATTAACTGTAGCAAGTCACAGGAAAATTCTTCTGATACCAAATTGTTATCTAGTATATACTGCTTTTACAGAGGACCCAGGGATGGTGGAACCAAAAGTGGTAGGCATAACTCAACCAGGGGATGGGTATAGGCAGGTTTGAGGCCCATAGGCCATGCCTCTTGATCATGTCACCTCCCTAGCATAAAAACAACAACAACATAGCAGGGGCAGATCCAGGGTTTTTTGGGGGGGTTTAACCCCCCCCCCCTTTCAGTATAAAATTAATTATTTTCTTTAATGAACACATTACATGTGCTTAAAGCTTAAATACTTTCTTTGTCTATTTAGTGTAGGGACAAAACATTTTTGCATGTAGGATTAGCAAATCTGTATAATATAGTTGGGTAGAATGCAATGTGGTTGGTGGTCTTAGGCGAGCAACCACATGATGAATGTGCTGTGGCAATTGGCAACCACTTAATATGTGCTACGGTATCAGATCAGAACTCAGAGGCTAAAAATGAAGAGACTACGTCAGTGTTCATTGTCATCCTTTGGAGTTACTTCTGGCTCTGAACATGACCATTCCATAAGTGATAGTTTGTCACCTAAGAGACTACATCAGTGCTCTTTCTCTTCTTCTGGAGATACTTCAGGACCACATCAAGAGGTAACAAAAAGTAGCATTTCTGGCCCTGCTCATGCCAGTTCAGATATTGAATTGGATTTAGTGGGATGTGAGGTTATCATGAGACCTGAAGAAGGTGTTGAAGAAACTGACATTGTGTGCCAGTCCATTCCTTCAGATTCTAATGATGCTAGTTCTTTGCAAACAGCTTTCATGGAAATGGGAAAGTACAGGTATCAATGATATTGGACTTGTTGCTTCTGGTAGTATACCAATCAGTTCCTTGTCAGATAGTGACAAACATGAATTTTTGGAGTGAAGGCAAACATTCAAAGTTTGCAACCTTTGAAGTGATAAAGAAGGACCATTAACATTTCAGAAGTCATGGCTAAAAGAGTTCAAATGGTTGTCATATTCACCTTCACATGAAGGAGGTTACTGTAAATATTGTGTACTGTTTGGACAAATTACGAAGGGTTATTTGGAAATTCTAGTGAAAAAAAAAATTTCAAAAATTTCAGCAAAGCAAAGCGGTAAGTATTTAACTAATCATGGGGATTTTCAATATCACCAAGATGCTTTACATGCTGCAAAATTATTCCTGACGACATTAAAAAATCTAGAAACCAGAATAGATTGTCAAATCCAGAAAATGTCTAACACAATCTCCAACCGAAATAAACACATCCTCTCAGCTATTGTTGATGCTGTTAAATTTTGCAGCATGCAGGGGCAGGGCCATAGAGAGCATGACATCAAATCCTTCTGGAAAGAGAGGTAACTTTCTAGCTTTGCTCGAATATGTTGCCCAATAATACGGGATCATCTTCAACTAGGAGAGAAGAACCAAGCAATACACATCTAAAGTAATAAAAAATGAAATTATATTACAGCGTTATGGCTGACGAGGTCACAGACACAAGCATGCAAATCAGAAAATTTTGTCTTTATATATCCGATTTGTTGATCTTGGTCAAGCTCAGCTGAATATCCATGAAATATTTTTGGACTTTCTCCACCTCGATAGGGCTACTGGAGAAAACATTGCTGCTGGTATTATTGATCTTCTCAATAAGCATGGTATTGAAGTTGACGATATGAGAGGACAGCCATATGATGGAGCTTCAGCAATAGCTGGCACAAGAAGAGGGACTCGGGCTTTTATCAAGAAGAAGAATGCACTTGCTTTGTACACTCATTGTCACTCACATGTTTTAAATTTGGCTGTAGCAAAATCATGCTCTGTGCCTGATATTCTAAATACAATTGATGTCAGAAACAATTATTGATGTCATAAATGTCTATTTTAATCTGATTCTTGAGTTAATTTTGTACACTTTTGCTCCAGAAAATAAAGTGCATAAACTGAAGGGTCTATGTAAAACTAGGTGGACAGAAAGGCATGAATATCTAGAACTATTTCTCAATATATAGTAACATGTAAGGATGCCATGTTACATTTCCCTCAATTGCAAACTCATGTCCAAGAATAAACCCCCCGCTTACTGATACTCTAGATCTGCCCCTGCATAGGGAAGATATGACCAAGGGTTACTAGGGGTTACTAAACCAGAGAACATAGGGAGTTGTAGGCTATGTCCTCTGGCAATGCCATACTCAAAGCTTTAAAACACCCATATCAGCCAAACTAGATGGGTTGATTGTCTCTGTAATATTTACTATGGCTCTTTCTGTACATGTCCCTCAATGGGCATTCAGGAATGAGATATTGCCTGAGGCAGGTTATATACGCAGTTCACGTTAAATTCTGCCACAGATGCTAGCTTTTGTTGCTCCATATTGGGGAGACGAATCAGATGACAACTAGTATTTCCTATAGTATTGGTTTAACCACTATTAAAAATTACATTGGTTTGTCCCTTATTTTAAAAGGCAGACAAAATCGAAGCTTTATCTCAGCAAAAACTCATTTTGGCAGCTTCCTACTGTCATAAATGGTTCAGCCCATCCATACTTTTTCCCCACACACAACTTGCATGTAATATTCATTAAAGACTCCAAACTGTCTAATGTAGTGCAATGACTAATCTGTTTCTCTGTTCTGGAAACCACCAGAAAATCGGTAAATGTATGTCAATGTCAGGAACATGTTGACGTCAGGAGCACAATTGTGAATACGCAATATCAAGTCTGGCTGAGCCGAGTCATCAAACAGCTGCACATTTTTTTACCCAGTTGTTTTCCTCAGAAGTTTACTCTTGTGACAATAATTAACTGCACAGACCACAGACCTTCAACAAAAGAGGTAACCACAGGAAGTTACTCTTGTGACAATACTTGCGGCATAGAATCACTAAGCGGCTGTGTTTTTTTGTCCCAAGAAGTGATCAGTTGATTTCCTCATTTACCCTTGTAACAATAATTACAGCAGATATTTGACAAAACCTGGCGAATACTTATTAATGCATGTGTCTATGTGTGTTAATACTTAGGCATAGGCTTGCATACTTGAGTAAAACATGCTAAACAAAACACCTACAATTGATTAGTTGGTGTTACACTAAGTAAATTCTTAAACTGTATTGGATTGACTAGTCAGAATAGAAATGAAACAAGTAAATACCAAATATAGACAACAAACATTTACAACCTACACTATATTGTTGTTCAGTGGAAAGATCATGAACGTTTTTCACTCACTCGACATTTCAGTTAGATGCTCTAGCCTTCATCAGGAAAAAACCCTTCAAGTTGATTAGTGAGAAAGTGGTTGTAATGTATCCGCTATGTCAATTGAGAGTCCATTGAGACCATGATAAGTTAAGAATCGAGGTTGTGGAATTGAAAGGAAGTGTACACAGTTCATAATGTTGATTTATGAGGGAGATATGCTTGAGACTTAGAATGAGAAAGGTAACAATGAGAAAGTCAATGGCTAACTAACTGGGATGTTCTTTTTCAAACCGGTTCCAATACTTTAGAGCCAGTCTGAGTAATTGAAGCTTTGCCAGATGCTAAGAGACCAAACTCCACAATTCTTAATGCTCTTTAATGCCATGGGGTATATATATATATGCTCCTCATAATTAGCTCCCTAACTATAGTATGCTATATTTTCAGTTGAGGGTATTGGTTGCTATTGGGCAACGTTCCATTTGATTAGGCATCAGTCTAGGCTACGGGGCTCAACAACTCAACAGAAATACAACACTAACTCCAGAACATACAAGAGCTGACATCTGGTGCTAATTTTGTAGGATGTGGTGGATACAAGGAAAATATTTGACAAAGATGGAACTATCAGTTGACATAAATGACCTTCTCTGAATAATTAAACCCTCTTGACATTTCGGTTAGAAGCTCTAGTGTTTATCGAGATGTTAAGACTTTTGCACGAGCTTGATAAGCTAGCTATCCAACACATGATAAAAACAACACCCTGGAACATGCGTCCCCACGTGAACAGGATGTGACAAGCATCCACACGTGAACAGGATGTAACAAAAATAATAAATAGGCAAATTCCAATAGAACAAGGAACACCAAACAAAATAAAAGTTATGGTGGTCGTGGTTTAAAGTTCAGGCTCTTGAGAGTGGCAACCCACTAAGTCCATTAATGCCCACAGAAGCAGAAGGTTGGATGTGTGAACAATTCTGGGGATGAGAGCGAAGTTAGGATGGAAAAGCCCAGGTCTATATGTAGAGGGCAGGGTAGGCCAGAGAGAATGCAGAATGCTCATAGATATGGGAGCAGACAGGACCGTATAATGTCCGTATTGGATGCAAACCTGGCAGAGGAAAATGAATACCTAGGTAGGAATGTTACCTTGGAGGGCTTCAATGGATTCAATGCATCTCAGCCTTTAGCTAAGTCTGGATATAGGTAGGGAAGTACAGGTTACACCACATAGTAGCAGTGATACAATGCACTGGAAAAAATATTATTGGGTATGGATACGGGCATTATGAGGTATCTGTTAGAGCTAGAAGTTCAACAAATGCAGGCCAAAGAGGAGCTGAAGGTGTCCAGCAATAAGATGCATGAGCTAACCTAAATCACAAGGAATCAGGCTGCATGTCAGGCAGCAGAGGAACGGGCTGACACAGAGCTCAGTGCAGAGTCAGGTGCCATGCCCTTTTAATTTAGTGACGAAATGTTTGGGGATGAGAAAGTTGGGGATGTTGAAATACAAGCAACACAGAATGGTGAGCCCATGGATATCCATATTCCCAAACTTCATCATCATCATCGTCGTCGTCGTCGTCGTCATTGTCATCATCATCATCATTAACATTATCATCATCATCATCATCATTATATCATCATCACCATTATTATTATTTATTATAATTTTTTTTAATTTGTGTATATATTTGTGTATATATTATTATATATTATTTGTTTGTTATTTTATCTGTCTGTCTGTCTGTCTGTCTGTCTGTCTGTCTGTCTGTCTGTCTGTGTGTGTTTGTTTGTTTGTTTGTTTGTTTGTTGTTTGTTCATCCATCCATCCATCCATTCTTTCTTTCATTCATTCATTCTTTCATTTATTTATTTATTTTTATTATTTATTTTTGTTTATTAATTTCAACAGCACCAACATCTCTCTAGACTGTCCTGAAGGAATTGCTCCAGTAGGTCTAGTGTGTGGACCCACACAATCTCCTGAGGGTTACACAGAAATTGAGGGAGGTGTTCATATCTTATCCCTACACCTGACCTCATTCCTGGATCAAATTTTATCATGGAGGATTGCGCTAGTGGAATCATTGTTCTCAACAAGATGGATTATACTGACCTTGGTAACAACACAATTATTTTGAATCAGTGGTAGCATTGATGAATTTGGACACCCTCTATTCTGCATTGGTTTGCTGGACTGTCCTAATTTCCTTGTTCCTCTCAATGAATCAGATTATACACAACTTGGGGATGATAGTATGAGACAGTTGAAGTGCAAAAATAATCAGCCTACTAAAGTCAGTTAAAATCACATACTGTAGCTGTAGTTGAGATGAACTTTGTTTTTGCATCCTTTTCTTGCTGATCAGCTACTACAGATGTGCAGGAAACATTTTCTGCAGAGAAGAAATAGGAGAGAGCTGAAGGAAAGTTATTTGCGACTTCAATAACTTCAGAAGTCCAGATGCAAGGCGTATAAATATAGTAAAAATTCTATAGCTATGTAGTTGGCTAGTTTCGCCTCAGGCCACAGATAGAATACAGAGCTCCCAAAGTTCCAAACTGCATGAAGATGCGAGATCTTTTCTATGCACACTGTCTCATACTATCATCCCCATCTCATCTGGCATCCGTTTCCATTTCTCATAGTGTCGAGGTAGGTTAGGGCCCAGGGGTCCATCTGGATGATGAAACTCTGAACTAACAAGTATGGTTCGAAGTGTTACAGTTACTGCTGCTATTACCAAGCATTATTTTACCACAGTAGCGTATCTTGACTCTCTTGGCAGTAGCTTACAGGATGAATATGCCACAGGTCGCTCCACATTCTCCTGGTCATGTTGAGCCCCAATCCCGTGCTCTGATGCATCCGTCTGTAGCAATGGTCAGCTGCAGTCTTGGCTTGTCAGACTGGCTTCTGCTAATTCCATCTTCAGTGTTTGGAAAGCTACTCGGCACTCCAGTGTCCATTGACCTTGGTTGGGGCTTCTGCTTGGTTCTATGTCCAAGTCCAGCATATCCTTTATCTCATTTCTGACCTGCTCCTCCAAGATTCTATAATGGGGTAGGAAAAACTGTATTGCCCCTCAAGTGTCAGTGTTTGGCTGTAACAGTCCATTCAGGTCTGTTGGAGAAAATGATGGGTCGACTGTCGACTAGCTTAATCATGTCAGTATTATAGGTTACTGGTGATACTCTGGTTAGGACCATGTAGAATCCCTGCTACTACACAAATCCGTGACGCTCGTCTACAAATCTGTGACGGTCGTACTTCCAACTATTAAAATTTGTGGAAGTGACAAATCCGTGACCCTCGTCCTTACGCCAACTATTAATTTGCAGGTCACTACTCCTTGATGCTCATTCTCCTGGGCTTAATAATTGTGTCACTGCTTCGTGACACTTGTCCTGTAAGGATAAATAGGCACATAACCTGAAACTGTGTGAAAGCATGGTAATTAAGCATGCATATGAAACCCTGCATCAAACAGAAAATAGGCTTGTGTAAAACAGGTTCTATATAACACACACCTGAACTTGAATTATGAAAATACCATCCATTATTGGTTTAGGTGTGGAGGAACTGTTACTCGAGCCAGAGAAGAAAGCGCGCCATGACATGTAATCCTATTGTATTACATAACATAATAGCAATATATATAGTTATACATGCACTCAGTACAGGACATAACAAAAACATAATAGGCAGGAGAAAAAATTATGATAGTGATTTAAAAAGTAGATGAAATGTTAGTAACGTTTGACCATGGTGAAATTCTTGGCTACAGTTTGCTGCATTGCTTTAGTCATGAGTCGTAATACACTATCTTTCAAACCAGAGAGATCACAAATATGAGTATCAGTTAGTCTTGCAAATGCTCTTCAAATGTTGGTTCTAATATGAACATGTTGAGCTGATATGTTTCGACATGAATGCTTCGCAGAGGTAACTTAACTATGACACAACAATGAAAACAGTGCCTAACAGCTAAATCATCCAGAGCTCTAAACAAGCATGTTATATAACATGCTAGCTACATTAACCAATGAAAACAGTTTGCTAATGAGGATCTATTTCTAACATTACCCTATTAGAAAAAATATTACAGTCATTGAAAAGGTCATATCTGTTCCAAAGTGTGCATGGGGTTCAAAATACGGCTACTCTTTATACCATATGACATAGGTGGGCCTAATGTGCCAACTGTGGTATGCCAGCTTTGTCCCAAACGCACACCACCATAAATGGTGTGAACTGCACACTAATTTACAGGGTGATAGCATGTTTAGTGTGTTGCACACTTTAAATGGTGTAAATTGCACACTGATTTATTAGAGCACCGCTGTATATTATATAGAGCACTAGCTTAAGTTACCAACACTCCTCATGGAGGAAAAAAATGTATCTCATCCTCAGGGAAGTGATTTACGAACTTGACATTCCTTTTTTGTGTTCATGCACACAGAATATATACTCCATCAAAACCATATGATTAATTCTGACAAAAATATTATGAAATACATGCTAAATGTAATTCAATTCAAGCATGGTTATAGGTGATGTGTTGGTTTTATTGAAGGGCTCTTGCAATTTTTTTTAGTTTTTACCCTTGAAACCAGAATACAAAGCAACTTTGCCGATCCCACCCTGGAGCAGTTAACATATAACTGCCCATGGGAAAAGCAGGGGATATCAAGTTGAGGTCTGCTACCTTCAAGGAGTGTCCTTGCAATTTGTTAATTGACATTTGAAAACATAGTCGAACATGAAACTGTAATCTCTTGAATTCAATCGTTCAGTCAAATGGAATCAAAAGAACTCTTGGGATAAAAATGTTTTCTCCTTTTGCTTGACCTGTCGCTTCTATGACGTGGGAATGTCATCTTTTCATGATTAGTCTGGTTCCATTGCACAATCTTATCCAAGTTTCTCAGTAGCATAATGAGCACCCCACTTTGACGCCAAATTGTGTGGAGGCATTCCTGTTATCTGAAGAGAATTCAGAATCGCAGTGGGGTATTGTACAGCTTGCTCTGTATCCAGAGTAGTATCTAGGTCTTCACTGGTCATGGAGTGTGTTGATAGATCACATCAACTGCATCATTTTTGGGAGCAAAAAATGCGCTTTCACACAACCATTGGCGATTCTTGTAGTTGTGTTCCATGTTTGGATAGATTTTTCTTTTCAGGTCATCCAGTGATAAAAACATTTATCCACAGCCTGGGGGAATTGCTATTTTGCCATTGATTGCTAGGTTTCCATTCCTAACACGAAGAATTTTTTTGGCAAGTTTCCATGAATATGATCTCCATGTAGTTGCACCCTCATGTTAGTAATCAGACAGAGGGCTTCAACAATGTTCCATAGATAAGAAGATTGAGGTAGGCTTAAAGTTTATCTGTGGTTTATAGCAAGCGCCTGCCATTTTTGGCATCTCATGGCATGTAGCACAGCTGTTCTTACTCGGTCTGATTGTCTTCGAGCATCTGTTTCTGCAGGTGTTGCCTGTCCACAGGATTCTAATTGGTCTGACAAAATGGATTGGATGTACCTCTCTTACATTTCATATCCATTCTGATCTGTCAATTCCGTTGTCGATTGCGTTACTTGTTATCAATAATTAGTACACAGAAGGCACAATACATGCAACTGAATTGCATTGCATAATTTTTTAACCGATCTCGCATGGAATTAGGAATCCCCACTTTTTGGCACCCCAACCCAAAAACATAAGGGTAGTTACCACCCCCATGCTGAATACCTTTGAGTATTTGGCATCCCACCCAAAACTCCATCAGTGAATATGGCATCTTCACCAGTGTCGATGCCAACATCAAATAAACTAGGCTAGAGTTTTATGAACGGCTAATGCTAGAGCTAACACTAGGGCTAGGGCTTGGGCTTGGGCTAGCACTAGGGCTAGGGCTTGGGCTACCACTAGGGCTAGGGCTTGAGCTAGCACTAGGGCTAGGGCTTGGGCTAGCACTAGGGCCACAGCTTGGCTAGCACTAAGGACTATGTCTAGGAAGATAGGCACTTCAGGATTGCTTTGAAATCCTTTTATGGCTATTCAGTATCTATAAACTCTGAGTCATAGAACTCTTCCCTCTTCACTTAGGGATAAGGATAGGACTAGAGCTAGGGCTTTCACCTACATCCATTAATCTCTTAAAAAAATGTTATGTCAAAGCCCCTATTTGTAGTAGCTGACCTGAAGGGCAGTGGTAATTCAAGTCTTCTGTAGTTGCAATCCTACAATTTCTCTTATGCACAGTATAAGAGGACTACTACACTGTCAGCACCACTTAAACTGGTGCGCATTATTGTCAGAGGAAAATGCCGAAGCACATTTGTCTGCATCCACACACCAAAAGAAACCATATGAAGCAAAAATAATCAGCCTAGAAAGTCAGTTAAAATCGTATACTGTATATAGCTGTAGTTGAGATGGAGTTTGTTTCTGCGTCCTTTTCATGCTGATCAGCTACTACAGATGTGCAGGAAACATTTTCTGCAGAGAAGAAATAGGAGAGAGCTGAGAGAAAGGTAGAACGAAGGTTTGCGACTGCACAAACTTCAGAAGTCCAGATGCAAGGCGTATAAACCATACAGAGTCCAGAGTGCAGAATACACGAGTGAATCTATGCACACTCACATAGTTACTTTAATTTATTTGCATCAAACCAAATTAACTCACATGAAATTCAAGGTGTCCACTTTAAGAGCTCATCAGCACCTCAGGTATAGAGTTACACCCTGCCATATCAGGGTTGTTACTCTGTTGGGGCCAGGCCCTAACACTCCCCTCCCCTTCTGAGGTTTCGGCTTGTCTGTCCAGATTTGTCGGGACATCCATCTGCATTGATATTGGCGAAACCAGGCCTGTAAACTATATCGAATTGAAAGGGTTGTATAGTCGGGGCCCATCTCATCAGGCATCCGTTTCCATTTCTCGGTGTCAAGGTAGGTGAGGGCCCTGAGGTCCATCTGGATGATGAAACTCTGAACTAACAATTATGGTTCGAAGTGTTTCAGTCTGCTACCATTACCAGGCATTCTTTTTCCAAAGTAGCATATCTTGGCTTTCTTGGCAGTAGCTTGTGGGATAAATATGCCACAGGTCGCTCCTCATTCTTCTGGTTGTGTTGACTCAGTAGTTGCCCCAATCCCATGCTGCAATGTGTCCGTCTGCAGCAGGAAGGGTCGGTCTGGGCTTGTCAAAATTGGTTTCTGCTAAGTCTATCTTCAGTGTTTGGAAAGTCACTCAGAATTTGGGTGTCCATTTAACCTTGGTTGGTGCTGCAGACTTTGTCAGGTCTGACAGGCAGGCAGCTATTCCACTGAACGATGGCAGGAAATGCCTATTATAGTCGGCAAGATCTAAGAAAGCTCGGACATCATGCTTAGTCTGTCATTGTGTGCTGGATATTGTCCATCTTGAGTAGCTCCGGGGTTATCTTTCCCAAGCCAACAAGGTGTCCCAGATAGGTACAAGAGTTCATTCCCAACTGACAATTCTTCTTTTTGACAGTCAGGCCCTCTTCCCCTAGTCGCTGTATCACTGTTGTCAGGTGAAGGAAGCAGTTGTCCCAGGCTTTACTAAATATGACAATGTCATCCTGATAAGCTGCTGTGAAACTATGGAGGTTGTCTATATAGCACTCCATCCATCCGTTGGAAGGTGGTAGAGGTCCCCTTCAATCCAAAAGGCATGGTTTTGAACCTGCATTTGCCATATGGCAAAACAAAAGGCATCTGGTCATGGTCTTTGGATCTGACAGTATGTGATAATACTCTTTTGATAAGTCTACTGTCGGCAAATATGAGGCCTTCCCCAGCTTGTCCAGCAAATCCTCAATCGTTGACATCTGATAAGGGTCAGCTGTTATCACGGAGTTGAGTTTCCTATAATCAATACAGAGCCAGAGGGTGCCATCCTTTATAGCCACAGTCACAATGGGCAAAGCCCAGGGACTTCTACATGTCATGTCCAAGTCCAGCACAGCCTTTATTTCATTCCTAACCTGCTCCTCCAAGCTTTAGGGATTCTATAAGGGGGTAGGAAAAATGGTCTGGTGTTGGTTGTATGCTCGGCTGTCACAATCCATTCCAGTCTGTTGGAGAAAATGACGGTTCGACTGTTGACAAGCTTAATCATGTCCATGTAGGTTACTGATGATACTCTGGTTAGGACTGTGTAGAACCCCTGTTACTGCACTGAGCATGCTTGCTCCAGAGGGCATCTTCTTCCTCAAAGCTCCTATGTTGAGCATCTCTGACATCACAATTTTGTGTCTTCTTTTCTTCCGGTCTGGTTATCCCATGCAAGATCCTTCAATCCGGTCAAGTCTGTTAATGTGAGAGAAGGAGAAGTCCAAGAAACTATGAAAGCTAAATTACATGCAATGATTTATGCTACATTGACAGCCAAGGATGACGAGAGAGAGCTAACCTGAAAGAACAACTTGAACAAACACTACTTGATAGGGTTGACTCCCACACCAGAACATTTTCAGGTTCAGTCTAAGATGGTTCAGCAGAAGATGAACTAGTCACACATTAGGAAAACATAGGGTAAAATCCCCACGAGTTGATAACCAATGGTAAGAAGCCCGAGATGTGCTAGGATAACTGGCTGCCACATTGGTTATTCACCAGTAGAGAAGAACTACTGAATACAGCTGGCTGGATATTAAAGTGTGTGTGCCCCCCATGAGTGGAGCCTTGTTGGGGGAGCAAGCCTGAGGATGTATAATACAGCTCCTCGCAGTTGCCTTGACCCTAGATATGGCATCCCAGGAATTCTGGTGCACACATCACACAGAGAAGGTGAGATGTTGACTGATTTGTTCAGATGGCTTGACTGCACTTTCTAATTAGCCTATGGTAAGAATGGCATGCAAGTAGATACCAGATATGCTCTTTGTATGGCCAACTACAGGAGGGGTCCAAGTAGAGCCTGATGGGAGGTCCTGTGGTATCCAGTGCTGTGGACATCCAGTACTATGTATTGCTGTAAAAAATGAGGAGCGACAACAGGAAGAGCGTGACAGTACCACATGCCGATCCTACCCTTTCATTCAAACTGGAAAGAGGAGTACAGCCGTCACAGATTTTACCATATATCAATACAAGTCAGAATGGTTCAAATGTCAGAGCCATGGCTCTGTCCCACTGGATCTTGTTGCACACTGGGTTCAAATGAACTCCATTAAGGTTTCTGTAAGCAGTACCTTGACTCAAGTTATCACAATTGGAGCATCTCTTCTTAGCCATTGAAGAAGAAGTCTTACGGATCTTTGGATCAGAAGCCTATGGTAATATTATTCGAGGAACAAAAATAATAAAAAAATACTGGCCCAGCAGAGATTGAAGAGAAAAGTGCACGCCCTGGACATATGCTAACCTCATACCATGGAAAAGTTCATTAAGTTTCGAAAGATAGAGGTCAAATGTCATACTAAAAGCAACTTACGAATCTTGACTAAACTTGGTAAGCAGATTCAAGTATGTACCAAAATTAGAATTTTTAAAGGTAATTGGCAGGGGCTTCCTCCTATAATGGTGGTATTTTTTAATTCTAATATGTTCTACTTGTTGATATTTATATTACTGCCCTGGTAACACTAGCCATTGCCTTTGAGCTAAGCCTAGATCATGACATAATCCAGTACTGGTCTGTGCAGTATCGATGATGTCATGTGATGTAATTCCAGGATTATGCAATAAGAAAGGAGCTGGCCTTGTTCTAATATGGCATACTCATATTACATCATATGGTATGATTTTTCCCAACTGAAGCATAGAAATGCCACATTGTAAAGTGCACTTGCACTTATTTTAACTACCACATCCTTTGAATGAAGGCAAAAATTATAGAAATGCAGACACACGCAACATCTATAAATGGCAATGTTATGTGTCTCAATTACTATCATTAAAAAAAACTAGTTTACAGTTTCATATAAGAGATGCCATATTTTAGTAGCTATAACTATGTATCCTCTTGTAAAACAAAAATGATTCTACCGCTCTTCATCCTTCTTGTGTCTGGCACTTTGACAGCTCAAAATAGACGGAGCTGCAGATTCTGCCAGGAGACATGCAGCTCTACAGCAAGCAAAGATAGTTTCCTCTGCAAGTGTGATGCTGACTGCCAAGTATTTGTTGATTTTTGCAGTGACCATACTCCTCCAAGTTCCTGCCCTGCCTCTCAGCTCTCTTCCTTGCCAGATGGAGTGATGTTGCACTGTATTTCCACTTATGTGAACCCAAGTATCACAGTTCTGACTGACAATGAAGCCTTTCTCATGGTCTCAACTTGCCCAGACTCCTGGATTGAAACAGAGGGAGGTATAACAGCAGAGAATTGCACCAGTCCAAACTTTGCTACAGCTCTGCCTCCAGTAACCAACACTGTCACAGGTATAGTATACAGGAATGAGTTTTGTGCACTCTGTAATGGAGTGAGTGAGCTAGTAGCCTGGCAGACAAATTTAGTCTGTAATCAAAGAGTTTATGACCTCCTAGGATCTAATAATATCTCACAAATAGTACTAAGTGAGCCAGACATTTTCCAGAGAGAGTGTCAGATGTGCTCCTTTCAAGCTCCATCTGCTATAACTTCTGTGAATGCAGATCCAGTTAGAAGTAGGAACTACACAAACATTATCCCGAGGTCCTGTTTGCCCATGGTGAGTAGCTGTTTGCCTCACATGCTTCTGGAGATTAAAACTCGGCGTACATTTGGCAATGAAACATATACTCAGATGGAGGAGAAGTGTTTATCAGGGGTGATGGATCTTGTGAGCAGTACCAGCACTAGTATGGTGTATCGGAATATTGACTGTGCCATTTGCAATGGTGAGTATGCGACAGAGTGTTTAAGAATATCACAGATAAGAAATGGTCCCCCAGATTTATGTTTCCCTGGTAAAGTACTGGAAGGTATAGGACCTTCATTATTCTATACAATCGCACTCAGCAACCTGGGAGGGGGTATGGTATCCATATCCACTACTTTAGACAGCACCAATGTCTCTTTAGACTGCCCTGAAGGAACTGCTCCAGTAGGTCTGGAGTGTAGACCTACACAATGTCCGAAGAGTTACACAGAAAAGGGAGGGAGATGCTCGTATCTTATCCCTACTCCCGACCTTCATCCTGAATCAAATATAACCATGGAGAATTGCTCCAGTGGAATCATTGTTCTCAATGAGCCTGATTATATTGACCTTGGTAACAACACAATTATTTTGAAAGAATATAAATCAGTGGTGGAAGTGGTGGATTATGATGAATTTGGACGCCCTCTAATCTGCATTGGAAATGTGTCATTCTTGGACTGTCCTACTTTCCTAGTTCCCCTCAATGAATCAGATTATACACAACTTGGGAATAGTAGTATAGTCTATAAGGATGAGACATTTGAAGTGATGTTTTATGATGAGTATGACAGACCACTTGTGTGTCCTGACAATACTGCCACCACCATAACCACCATCACCACTACACAGTTACTGGCTGCCCTACCTGCACTGCAAGAATTGTCTTACATCGGCTGCTGTCTTTCTGTTTTAGGATCAATCCTGATATTATTGACATATACACTGTTCAGTGAATGCAGAACACTTCCAGGACTTGTCCTCATGAATCTATGCACCACCATCCTGGCAAATAACCTCATTTTCATTGCAGGAGGTCCTGCTATTCAAAGTTATCCGGTGAAAGATATTGTACATCATTGGCAATAGTCCTTCACTTCTCTTACCTCACACAGTTTGCATGGATAAACATCTTCTCATTTGAAATGGTAAGGAAATTCTACCAAGCAAGGAAGCTCTTGACAGACTCCAACAAGACAAAACACCAGTTCTTTGTGGCATACTTGTGCATTGGCTGGGGCCTGCCGCTACTGGTTACTGCTACTTCCATCACACTAAACTTTTCTGTAGATGGGCTGGTCCTCTATGGAGTGGACAAAGATGGAAGAACAGCCAGGTGCTGGATCAACCACTTTGAATCCTTCGTCATCACTTTCTTCATCCCTCTCATCCTCAGCCTCTCCAGCAACTTGCTAATGTTTTTCATTACCACATTCCTTGTGTGCAGAGCTTCCATAGACCGCTCCAAGCTGCAGACATCAAGCTCATTTGCACTAATCAGAGTATGGATTGCCATCCTTTCCACCACAGGACTGACATGGATTTTTGGCTTTGTGGCCCTACTTGACCAAGTTAGTTGAGTATGGTATCCATTTGTCATCTTCAATAGTACTCAAAGCCTTACTATGTTCCTAGCCTTCCTGTTCACCAAGAATACTTTGACAATGTACTTGGACTACTTTATAACTATGAAGAGAAGATTTAGTGAATCGAAAAAGCATTCCACTAAAAATGTTTCTCGAGAGGTTACTACCCCCTGTGCCACTCATACCAGTGCAGAGTTACCTAATGAGTATAGGTTCAGGGGTGTAGGAAGATGTTTTACATTGGGGGGGCACCAAAATTTCCTGTATATATTACTCTATGAATACACACCAAAAATCTGAATAATGTTTTCCAAAATAGTTACATCTATGTTGGTTAACGCATACAAATTCTTTAGCTATAAAGGATAGGTCCAATTCATCAGTTTTGTCCTGGTGAACATACAACATGAATAGATTGTTCAATCTAGATTGACTCATGGTGATTCGTAGATAAGTTTTGAGCCTACGTAATGAGGAAAAGGATCGCTCAGCCGTTGCAGCTGTTACTGGAAACGTGAAGTATATTTTCAGAACAATGTCAACTTCGCTAAGCATTATCTTATATATGTTACTCTGATTCATGCCTGCAGCAATTGACCTTACACTTGTTACCGACAACATTGGAGCATGTTGAAATGCATTCTTTACCATGTTAGCTACCATTGGCAACTGGGAAACGAATCGATCTCTGCAAATGTCTTTTTCGAGATACTGCAATAGAGACTCGTCTGGCTGTAAAGTCTTTCCATTAGCTACATCAAGCAATAGAGACTCTAGCTTCTGAATCATTTGAAAATCAGCTTGGATCAAATCTTCTCTCCACTTCCTCTTTTACAAGCTCTAATGCATAAAAATATATATGTCTGTACTTCTCCTTGGGTTCATGATAGCGATATGACTCTTCACCATCATCCAGCCATTTTGGCCTTTTTCGATACCTTGGCAGAGAGGGCTCATCTGTGAGTCCAGAAGATTTCTCAAGAACATCATCATAAAATAGGTTAAATCTGGACTCAGTATGCAGTGACCGATAATGAGCAACAAGACGGTCTGCTCCTTTTGTGGCTTCTTGTAGAGTTGTATCTTTTGCTGAGAGATTGGTACTGAATTGTTCAGATGCACTGAATATCAAATGTGCCTACTTTAATCCGAAGAAGATATGAAATGTTTCCATACGATGAAGCAATCCATTGCCCTTTGCAGCATATTCATCACTTCCCTTTGCAACTTCTTCCATGTGGCAGTGAGGTTGCTATAATTCTGTAGAATGCTATCAATTGAACGGTTTCTGAGAGTCCATCTGGTTGGACACAGATCTCTCAATGAAGGAGGAGATACTTCACTCCCTAGGGGTACTTGCTTTCTGATGCTGTCAAAAAGTGTAAGTCGCTTGGGTGCAAACTTAATGAGTTGCAGTAATGCATAGGTGAAATCCATGACATCTCGAATTAGCTCACATCGTTTTGCAACACACTGTACACATAAATTCAGGCTATGTGCTAGACAATGTACATACAATGCACGATTCTCTTCCTTTTTTATCAAAGCTTGCACCCCATTCCTCACACCACTCATATTTGCTGTACCGTCAAAAGCTTGACCTCTACATTGTGACAGAGGAAGAGAGCACCTAATTAAAAGATCTTTAATAACACTAAATATTCTGCAGGCCTTGGTGTCTGGCAATTGAACCAAACCAAGGGGTTCTTCATAGATCTGATAGTCATCATCTGTCCATCGAATGGATAAACACATCTGTTCATTTCGAGAAACATCAGTTGCTTCATCTGCAATAATGGAGAAAATTTTGCTGGTTCTAATAAGTATTAAAATCTTACGAAGTACTGTGTTTCCCATAATAGCAATTATTTCATTGACTATTTCAGGAGATATATATTCCTTCTGATACACCCAGGCCTTTAATTCCGGACAGTCCTCTGCTCTCAGCAAAAGGAGTTTATATAAGTTACCCTCCATTGACTGAACAACTTCATGATGCCCACGTAGCGGCAAACCTTGACGAGCCAAAAAACAAATACTTGAAAGTAGTTTCAATAACATCAATTGATGCTGCTTTTGATCAGATGAAATCTGAGCACTAAGCTGTGCACGTACATCAGTATAACATGACTGTGCAGCTAACTTCATTACAGCTTCTCGGTGCATTCCTGCTCATCCATCTTTGCTATTGCCTTCTTCCAATAAAAAAATCCCTCTTCAATAAAGCAATAAAGCAACTCAGTTGGTGTTTTGAAAAAATAATGAGACCATTACACTTTGCTAATCGACACGTGTGACAAAATATTTTGTAACTTGTGGTAAACACTGTAATCCACGGGTACCTTTTATACCAACTTGTTTGTAGAGATCGACTATAGGTTTTCTTCTTGTTCAACTGCTGGCTGTGATGCGAATAAACATGCCTAGAGGATTCCTCAGCATCAACTGGTTAACTGGGTGGGCCTTTCCCTGTACAGCAAGGACACTCACACTGAGAGCATGTATCTAACACAGATGAGTGAGCACATTCTTGATCACTGTTATTCTGGGAACTTCTTGTGCTTGATGACGGAGATTGGTGAGGATCAGAAGGATCTATATTCAAGAGTATTCTGTGGTTAGCTAGTTAACTACTAGGTAGACTACTTACCACCAGTAGAGCCAGAGCTGCTTTATGAAGCAAAGAAAGTTGAAATCTTAGCTTGGGTCATAGCTTTCAAGATGGGTTCCAAATTGAGCAACATGGCATGCCTGATAGGGTAAAGTACTACATAGTTAATTATCACACTAGATGGGTTGTGGTAGTGGTTGATCTCATTAATGATTGTGGTTTATATGAACTCAACTCATGCACTCTCCTGATATCAATCCTTGTTGATTGCTAGAATAGTTCTAATGAGAGTGAGACTGAGTGTAATTATAGCTGATATTTTATGATTGAATGACTAACTAGATAGCTACAATGACAAAGTGTCTTGAATTGACCAGATAGCATATCTAACCACATTATGCATTAATGAGAACCAATTTAGATTAGCTGAAATTATGGGGGGGGCTCCAGCCCCTGGAGTGCCCCCCCTCTTCCTACGCCACTGAGGTTGGTAACAGGAGGCAGTAATAATGTTAGGAATGTAGTAAAGAAAGATGGAGTGGATTCGTCGGGTTTCAAATAGATTGATGGAAGATATATTATATATGTTTGTTTGCTTTTGCTCTTCCCTCATGGAATATTTATCATATATATATATATATATATCACTAGATATATAATAATTGACATGTATCTTTAAAGTAGAGCTATATATAACATGAATTACTATTTTATGTATATTGTAGACATTTAAGAAATGATGTGTTTTTAAATTATAATTGTCATTAATATACAGTAAGAGGTATGTAAATAGGTAGTTTCAAACAACTGATGTATCGACCAACATTTGCGGCTTTCTTCAGGGTAATAGTGAAATGATGCTTGTGGTAAGGTAATGTAACAGTGGTCAAAACCTCAGAAACATAGTTACTCTCAGAGAAACACTTCACCCACAAGTAATTACTAAATGACTAAAAACAGATCTAGATGTAATGTAGCAGCATCTGCTTGTCTATCTGTTCGCTTGTCTGTGGATATGTATGTCTGCTATGTGCAAGTGAATGGAAGGTCAGATCCAGACAAAACTTCACCTTAGGAACTGGATGGATACCTGGATAGTTATTTGTAATTTTTGGTTCAGATCCCGAATACAAGCCATAATTGAAGGGCGTGAACTTGGCACTGTTTCCATTTTGTTGTGGAATACACCTGCACATGTGTCTTTGATGTTCCCGATGATAGCACCAACATGGCAATATGACCAACACAATATTGTAAAAACTGGTCGATTGGCATTTCTGTATATATTTCCAGACCTGCAAGAAACCCTGCCCCAAACAGTAAATAGGCATGTGTACAACAGTTTCTATATAGCACACTCCGGTACTTAAATTACATAAATACCATGCATGGTTTAGGTGTGGCAGGAAAAGGAGGAACTGTTACGAGCCAGAGAAGAAAGCGCACCATACATGTAGTACTATTGTATTACATAACACACACAGTGACATGTTGCAACATATAATACATGCACTCAGTACAGGACAAAACAAAGACAGGATAGGCAAGATTTAAAAAGTAGATGAAATGTTTGATTCAACATTTTCAGACCATGGTGAAATTCTTAATGAACCGCCTTGGCTAAAGTTTGCTGCATTGCTTTAGTCATGAGTGATGAGTCATATCTAATTCACTATCTTTCAAACTGGAGTGATCACAAATATGAGGACCAGTTAGTCTCGCACATGTTCTTCAAATGTTGGCTCTAATATGCACATGCTGAGCTGACACATTTCAACATGAATGCTTTGCAGAGGTAACACAGGATGCAGAATGCTTTAACTAAGATGATTTATAGAATACTACAATGAAAACACAGTGCCTTAAGAGTAAACAGCTGATAGATGCTAAATCATACAGTGCGAAGCCACCATTTTTTCAATATACATGTACTAGCTATGTTAAGACCACACTTAATGCAAACAGCTTGCTAGCAACAGGCTTTTTCTAGCTGTATCTTATTAAAAAAATATCGCAGTGAAATCCATTCCAGGGAGTGCAAGGGTAGAAAGAATGGCTGCTATTTACACCATATGACATAGGTGTGCCTGACATAGCAACTGTGGTATGCCAGCTTTGTCCCAAACACACACCACCATAAATAGTGTGAACTGCACACTAATTTATAGGGTGATAGCATGTTTAGTGTGTTGCACACTACCTTAAATGGTGTAAATTGCACACCGATTTATTAGAGCACCGCTGTATATTTTATAGAGCACTAGCTTAAGTTACCCGCACTCCTCATGGAAATAAAATAATGTGTCCCATCCTCAGCGTAGTCATTTACAAACTTCACATTCCTTATTGTGTTCTGCACACACTCTATCAAAACCATATGATAAATTCAGACAAATTTTTTTACGAAATATAGCTAACTGTATTTCAATTCACATCATGGTTATAGTGATGTGTTGGTTTTATTGAAGGTCTCTTGCAAACAATGTTGTTTGTGTTTCCTTGGAACCAGAATACAAAGCAACTTTGCCAATCCCACCCTGGAGAACTTAACAATAACTGCCCATGGGAAAAGTAGGGGATATCAAGTTGAGGTCTGCTTCATTCAAGGAGTATTCTTGCGACTTGTTGATTGACATTTGAAAGCATAGTCGTAAAGGAAACAACAATCTCTTGAATTCAATCGTTCAGTCAAATGGAATCAATAGAGCTCTTGGGATGAAATTGTTTTCTCCTTTTGCTTAACCTTTCATTATTATAGTATCTACGACATGGGAATGTTATCATTTCACAATTAGTCTGGTTCCATTGCACAATCTTATCCAAGTTTCCCAGTAGCATAATGGGGCACCCCACTTTGAGGCCAAATTGTGTGGAGGCATTCCTGGTAGCTGAAGAGAATTCAGAAACTCAGTGAGTCAGTGGGGTATTGTACAGCTTGCTCTGTATCCAGAGTAGCATCTACATACTTGTAGGTCTTCATTTGGTCATGGAATGTGTTGATAGATCACATTGACTGCATCATTTTTGGGAGCAAGAAATGCTCTTTCACACAACTTTTGGTAATTCTTGTAGATGTGTTCCATGTTTGGATAGATTTTTCTTTTCAGCTCATCCAGTTATAAAAGCATTTATCCACAGCCTGGGGGAATTGCTATTTTGCCACTGATTGCTGGTAGGTTTCATTCCTAACATGAAGGAAAAAATTGGTAAAGTCTCCATGAATATGATCTCCATGTAGTTGCACCCTCATGTTATTAGTGACAGAGGCTTCAACAATGTTCCATAGATAAGAAGACTTGAGGTAGGCTTAAAGTTTATCTGCTGGATTATGGCAAGCGCCTGCCATTTTTGGCATCTCATGGCTATGTAGCACAGCTGTTCTTACTCGGTCTGATTGTCTTCGAGGATCTGTTTATGCAGGTGTCTCTTGTCCACAGGATTCTAATTGGTCCGACACAATGAATTGGATGTACCCTCTCATACATCCATTCTGATCTGTCAATTCCATTGTCCATTGCATTACCTGTTATCAATATCAGTGCAATGGATCAGAAGGTGCAATGCATGCAACTGAACTGCATTGCATAATTTTTGAACCGATGTCCCATGGAATTAGGAATTCCCACTTTTTGGTACCCCAAGCCAAAAATATTATGGTATATGGCACCCCCATGCTGAATACCCTATCCCACCCAACACTCGATCAGGGAATATGGCATCTTCACCAGTGTCAATGGCAACAGCAAAGAAACTAGGCTAGAGTTTTAGGAAGAGCTAGTGCTTGAGCTAGCAGGGCTAGGGCTTGGGCTAGCACTAGGGCTAGGGCTTGGCTAGCACTACTAAGGACTATGTCTAGGAAGATAATAAAAATTAGGCACTTCAGTATTGCTTTGAAATCCTTTTATGGCCATTCAGTTTCTATAAACTCTGAGTCATAGTACTCTTCCCTCTTCACTTAGGGATAAGGATAGGACTAGAGCTAGGGATTTCATCTACATCCATTAATCTTAGGCACCAATGGCAATGGCTTAATGTTATGCCACAGTCCTTGCTATTTGTAGCAGCTGACCTGAAAGGCAGTGCTAGTTCAAGTCTTCTGTAGTTGATAAAAATTTAATCCTACAATTTCTCTTTAGTACATGAACACTACTACACCGTCCACATCACATTTAAAAGTAAGGCATATGACAGCGTGTGGAGGGAGGGACTGTGGCAGAAGTTGAGGCAGTATGGAGTAGAAGAGAAGCTTGTGAGGACATGTGTAGGATTGTATAGTGGGGTGGAGACGACGGTGGTATTGAATGGAAGGAGGTCAAGGTGGTTCACTGTGGAGAATGGACTTAGGCAGGGATGTCCTTTGTCTCCACTTCTTTTCAATATATATTTGATGGGAATGGCAGAGGAATTGGAGAGAGCTGAGCTAGGAGTCAAAGTGGAAGGCTGCTGGTGTGGGGCACTTATGTATGCAGATGATGTTGTTCTTCTGGCTGACTCAGGGGTGGAACTGCAAGCTATGTTGGATGTGGTACAGGCGTATATGTTAAGGTGGAAGATGAAGCAAGAAGAGCAAGGGGTCATGGTAGTAGGAAAGAAGGAAGCAGAAGTGCATTGGAGGATTAGTGAGGAGATATTGGAAGAGGTCAAAGAATTCAAGTACTTAGGAATATGGTTTGATAGGAGGCTAAGGGGTAATGTTCAGTTAGAGAAGATGGCAAAGAAGGCAGAAGAGTGGGTTGGAAAGGTAATATGGATGAGTAGAGTGAATGGGCAGGTGAAAGTAGACAGAGGAAGACAATGGTGTGGGAGCTTCTAGCGAGACCCAGTATGGAGCATGCAGCCAAAGTGTGGTGGACAGGAGGACGGAATGCTCGCAAGAAGCTGGAGTCAGCACAGATGAGAGTGGGTAGGAGACTGTTGGGGGCAAGTGATACAGTAGCAGGAGTGGCAATATGGGGAGATATGGGGTGGAGGAAGCTAGAGGAGAGGAGGGAAGAGATGAAGGTTTTGTCTGGCAAGAGATTAGAGGTGTTGGAACAGAGCAGATTGGTAAAAGTTGTTGTAAATAAACTGCGAGAGGATGGAGGAATTGGATGGTGGGAAGAATATGAGATCTTGAGGAGAAAGTACAAGATAAACAACGAGGTTGGGTCGGATCTGACAGGTACTTGGTACATAATACCCTTTTGATAAGTCTACTGTCGACAAATACGAGGCCTTCCCCATCTTGTCCAGCAAATCCTCAATCGCTGCATCTGATAAGGGTCAGCTGTCATCATGGAGTTGAGTTTCCTATAATCAATACAGAGCCAGAGGGTGCCATCCTTTTTAGCCACAGTCACTATGGGCAAAGGCCAGGGCCTTCTACATGGTTCTTTCATGTCCAAGTCCAGCATAGCCTTTATTTCATTCCTAACCTGCTCCTTCCAAAACCATACTGCCCCTCCAGTGTCGGTTGTATGCTCGGCTGTCACAGTCCATTCTGGTCTGTTGGAGAAAATGATGGGTCGACTGTCGACTAGCTTAATCATGTCAATGTCATAGGTTACTGGTGATACTATGGTTAGGACTGTGTAGAACCCCTGCTGCTGCACTGAGCACGCTTGCTCCAAGAGGGCACCAGGACCTGGTCTCCTTTCTCAAAGCTCTTGTGTTGAGCATCTCTCTCATACCACACTTTTGTGTCTTCTTTTCTTCCGGTCTGGTTATCCCATGCAAGATCCTTCAATCCGGTCAAGTCTGTTAATGTGAGAGAAGGAGAAATCCAAGGAACTATGGAAGCTAAATTACATGCAATGATTTATGGTACATTGACTGCCAAGGGTGACAAGAGCTATATAGCTAGCCTGAAAGAACAACTTGAATATACACTACTTGATAGGGTTGACTCTCACACCAGAACATTTTCAGGTTTAGTCTAAGATGGTTCAGCAGAAGATGAATAGTATCCTAAAATTAGCCATATTTAGATCCAATCTAAGAAATAATTTTAAACAAGCTGGTTTCAACTGATTTTGGTAAGTATGGGTGTCAAGACTTACCAAAAAAAAGTAAGGTTGGGTAGGGGGTGGGGAAAACTTTTGGGGGGTCAAAAGGTCATCGATCGCCCCAAAATTGTAAAACATTGTATCTCGACAACTAAATACCCAACATTTTTTATCTTGGTGTCAAAATGCTCAGAATTGTACCATGATGATGCACAAAAAATCTGGGATCCTTTAGGACCAACTCTTGAGAGATGTTTGTGGGTGTTATCTGTATTGAGAGTAGTTGTGGCTTGTGGTCAGGTTTGCTTAGAAACCTGCAGGATCTTGCACAAAACCTGCATGATCCTGCCCAGCTTGCACCCTTTGATGGGAGTTGGTGGTTTGTGCAGGATTCTCCAAGAACATTATGTGTGCTGCGTTTGTCTATAAAAGGACTAGACATTGGCATAAGGTTGGTATCTTACTCCATTCGAGCAAAATGGAAAGGAGGTGTGAGATTTGTACTGAGGACTCATCAGAAGCAGGAAAGCTACAGAAGTTGTACACTAAGGGCTATGAGAACCTAATTGAGCATTGTAGACATATCAGCGACTCTTCCTTGTTAGAGCGATTGGAAAGAAAATGGACTAGCAACATTCCTATGACCGTCCATCAAAGATGCAGAGCACTTCTAGGGAGATGCCGCTCTGGTCAAACACATGATGGGTGCAAATAACAGCTCTAGTCTTGATGAGACACTCAAGGACTTGGAAGAAACATCAAGAACGGCAAAGCTGTGGATTCTTTACCACCAACTTGTAAGAACAGTGCAAGAGTTCATCTTAGCAGAAAGGCTCCATGATTGGCAGGGACATCTGAATGCGGTTGCTAAGATGCTTGGCATATTTGCAGCAGCTGGGCATGGCCAGTACGCCAAATTTGGACGGATGTACTTACAGGAGATGCTGAGACTTCCAGAACAATATCCTCAGGTTAGCAAAAAAAACACACTAATATGCAAGCATGCACTTATCTGGTAAAATGTATAGGATATTTTTTTGTTTTTCTTTTTCAGGTTCATGAAGCATTCATGGAAGGAAATCACACAACCCGTTACTCCAATGAGCAATTTTCTGGACAGTTTTCTGACCAGACAATCGAAGAAACCCTTATGCGAAAAGCAAAATCAAATGGTGGCTTAACAAGAGGAAGGATGCGTAACGAGAATTCTGTGAAAGTATGGGCTGGCACATTTTCACATCTCAAGCTTCTAGGGGACCTGATGGAGGAAATGATTGGTGGGAAGCGGAGTAAGAGGACACACAAAGACCTTGGAGCTAAGCATATGGAAAACGACAGACAATGCGTCAAGTTCATTTCTGAATGGTTTTCGACCCACAACCCCTTCACAAAGGTTAGTATGTATGTGTTTCATGCACTGATAGTTGTGCAGACATCATTCTAGATTTCAATTGACATTTCAAAGTTATCACACAACGATTGCATCTATGTATGTCATTTCAGGTACATAATCCCATGACCATTGCTTCACTGTCTAGTGGAGGGACTACCACCGACAAGTCAGCTGTCAACTGCGAAGATGCAGTGAGGATAGGGAAAGAAATGCAGAAGGATCTTGATGATGAGTCACCTGTTAAAAGCATGAAGACATCAAACAAATGCAAAAATCTGGCTGCCCTTCAGAAGAAAGTAAGAATAGGAGACAAGAAGGTGTACATCGAAAAGACCCTACTCTTTAATAGGTTGATCATCATGGCAGAGAGAGATGAAGGGATTGAAGAGATATTCCGCTTTGAACTGACACCTGTCCCGGCGTCTCTCTTCACTATGGATCGTATGATGAGGAAACCCCCAAAGCATGAGTTTGGAAGGATGCTCAAGGAAACAACAACAAAACTTGACTTGGACATGAACAACAAAATGCATGTTGTTGATGGAGGATGGCTACTTCATCAGGTAAAGTGGGCCAGCGGTGCAACCATCAAGACCATAGTTACTACCTATGCCAGGTATGTTACAGCCAAATTCAAGGATTCTACTGTAGTCTTTGATGGCTATGGGGAAGAAGCATCATCGAAAGATCATGAACATATGCGGCGGATGGCTGGGAAGAAGGTTTCTCGGGACTTAAGGGTTACACCAGAATTGACTATATCATGTGACAGAGAAGTTTTCCTGGCAAATGAGAAGAACAAAGGAGCTCTAATCATGATACTGTCTACAGAGATGGCAAACCACAATATTGTTGTACGTCAAGCAAAAGATGATGGTGACACGCTCATTGTAAAGACTGCATTGGACTTGGTCACAAGTGTGAATACCCCAGTTGTCGTTGTCGCACAAGACACTGATATATTGGTTTTGCTCTGTTATCACCGGCCAAGCAACTGTTCTAATTTGTACTTGCAATCAGATGTTGATGGTCTTTATGACATCTCTACTATAGACGTTGTTGACCAGGAAGAGTTCCTCTTCAAGTACGGCTGGTCTGGAAACGACACTGTTTCATGCATTCATGGACATACCAAATGTGCTCTCTACAAATGCAAATTCCCTGCCAGTGTCATCACTGCATTTACAAGTATGACTTCAACTGAATCCACTATTCGAACAGCTGGATTAAAAGCAATGCAGATCACATACGGCTGTGGGGATACTCATCTTGAAAAGGCTCGCTATCTGAAGTTCCAGAAGCAAGCATCAAAGGGTAAAATCGACCCCGATCGCTTACCTCCAACGGAAAATGCAACAGCACAGCATTCCCTTCGTGTACATCTTCAAGTTGTGGTATGGAAGCATCTAAACACCACTGTTCTTAAGCCAATTGGAAGAGGATGGGAGTTAGATAGCAATGGAAAACTCAGACCGAAGATGCTGTCCATTCCTATTGCCCCAGACAACCTTCTGAAAGGAATTTGCTGCAACTGCAAGGAAGGGGAGAGGCAGTGCCAAACCATGAAATGCAGCTGCATGAAAGCTGGCATGTCATGTGTTTCTGCATGTGGTGTGTGCTGTGGACACTGTTCTAATGGAGCAGATGTAGAGGAACTTGGTAGCGATGAAGAGGAAAATGACTAAATATGTTATAGCTATGCTGTAATCAGTATTTCAATTATTTGTTTACTACTTGATTCTTTGCACTTGATTCTTTGATGCATTGTTTGACACCATGCAGCTTCAAAATTATATGATACATAATAATATTATGCCATGTCAATGACACTTTTTGACCTTTGACCTCACATTTGGAGGTCAAGGTTTGGTAACTAAGGGTCCAAAAAAATTTGGGGGGCCCTTCTTGCATAATTCTGTGCATTTTGACACCAGGATCAACCACATGACCTTGTTTTGTTACCGAGATACAAGTTTAAGTGATTTAGGCCGGGGATAAATGACCTTTAACCCCAGAAAAAGTTTTCCCCACCCCCTACCCCACCTTACTTTTTTTTGGTAAATCTTGACACCCATACCTACTAAAATCAGTTGAAACCAGCTTGTTTAAAATTATTTTCTAGTTGAGATTTAAGTTAGGGATACTAGAAGTGGTCACACATTAGGAAAATGTAGTGTAAAATCCTCACTGGTGGATAACCAATGGTGAGAAGCCCGAGGTGTGCTAGGATAAAACAAACACCCGGCATTTGATTTATTTTCTTAATTAATTAATTTATTTATTTATTTATTTATTTATTTATTTATTTATTTATTTATTTATTTATTTATTTATTTATTTATTTATTTATTTATTTATTTATTTATTTATTTATTTATTTGTTTATTTAACTGGCTGCCACCATTGGTTACCCACCAGTGGGGATTTTAGGTGGGTGCAGGAGGAACCACTGAGTATAGTTAGCTGGATATTAAAGTGTGTGTGCCCGCCAAGAGTGGAATTGTTGGGGGAGCAAACCTGAGAATGTATACTACAGCTGTCAAAGCTCCTCGCAGTTGCCTTGACCCTGGAAGTAAGGGTTATGGCACCCCAGGAAATCTGGCGGCACACATCACACAGAGAGGGTGAGAGGTCGACTGATTTTGTCATATGGCTTGACCGCACTTTCTAATTAGCCTATGGTAAGAATGGTATGCAAGTAGATACCAGATATGCCCTTTTGTATGGCCAACTACAGGAGGGTCTCAAGCAGAGCATGACGGGAAGTCCTGTGGTATCCAGTGTTATGGATATCCTGCACTATAAAAAATGAGGACCGACAGCAGGACGAGATTGGGAAGTGGTAACAGTACCACATGCCGATCCTACCCCATCATTCAAACTGGTAAGAGGAGGACAGGCATCTCCATCATAGATTTTTCCATATATCAATACAAGTCAGAATATGGTTAGAATGTCACAGTCATGGCTCTGTCCCATCTGATCTTGTTGCACACTGGATTCAAATGAACAAAAACGGATCCATTAAGGTTTGCATGGCAGTTCCTAGACTCTAGTTATCACAATTGTAGCGTCTCTTGTTAGTCATTGAAGAAGAAATCTTGGGTATATATCTTCAGATCAGAGGCCTATGGTAACATTATTCGAGGAAGTATGTATAAGGCAAATAATAAAAAACACTGGCCAGATGGAGAAAAAAGTGCACATGTCTGTGAAAAACTGGACATATGCTAATCTCTTTACCATGGAAAAGTTCATTAAATTTTGAAAGATAGTCGTACTAAAAGAAGCTTACGAATCTTTACTAAACTTGGTAAGCAGTATGTGCCAAGATTAGAACTTTTAAAAGTAATTGGCAAGGTTAGCCTTCTATAATCTGGTATTTTTTATTCTAATATGTGCCACTTGTTCATATTTATTATATTAATGTCCTGGCAACACTAGCCATTGCCTTTGAGCTAAACCTAGATCATGACATAATCCAGTATACTGGTCTGTACAGTATATTGATGATGTCATGTTATATGTAATTCCAGGATTATGCTATAAGAAAGGAAGTGGCCTTGTTCTAATATGGCAAACTCGTATTACATCATATGGTGTAATTGTTCCCAACTGAAGCATAGCAATGCAAACATTACCATGTTGTAAAGTACACTTGCCTTTCTTCTAGACAATATCTAACTACCACATCCTGCCAAAATATTATAGAAATGCAGACACACACAACATCCATAAATGGCAATGTTATGGGTCTCAATTTCTGTTATAAAAAAACTAGTTTAGAGTTTCACAGAAGAGCTGCCATATTTTAGTAGCTATAACTGTGTATCGTTTGTGTAAAACAAAAATGATTCTACCTCTCTTTTTCCTCCTTGTGTCTGGTATTTTGACAGCTGAAAATAGACGGAGCTGCAGATCCTGCCCGAAGACATGCAGCTCTACAGCAAGCAAAGATAGTTTCCTCTGCAAGTGTGATGCAGACTGCCAAGTATTTGGTGATTGTTGCAGCGACCATACTCCTCCAAGTTCCTGCCCTGCCTCTCAGCTCTCTTCCTTGCCAGATGGAGTGATGTTGCACTGTATTTCCACTTACATGAATCCAAATATCACAGTTCTGACTGATAATGAAGCTTTTCTCATGATCTCAACTTGCCCAGACTCCTGGATTGAAACAGAGGGAGGTATAACAGCAGAGAATTGCACCAGTCCAAACTTCGCTACAGCTCTGCCTCCAGTAACCAACACTGTCACAGGTATAGTATACAGGAATGAGTTTTGTGCACTCTGTAATGGAGTGAGTGAGCTAGTAGCCTGGCAGACAAATTTAGTCTGTAATCAAAGAGTTTATGACCTCCTAGGATCTAATAATATCTCACAAATACTACTAAGCGAGCCAGACATTTTCCAGAGAGAGTGTCAGACATGTGCCTTTCAAGTTCCATCTGCTATAACTTCTGGGAATGCAGCTCCAATGAGAAGTAGGAACTACACAAATGTGGTACCCAGGACCTGCTTGCCCAGAGTCAGTAGCTGTTTGCCTCACATGCTTCTGGAGATTAAAACTCGACGTAGATTTGGAGATGAAACATATGCTCAGATGAAGGAGATGTGTGCATCAGGAGTGATGGATCTTGTGAGAGGTACCAGAAATGGTGTAGTGTATCACAATGCTAATTGTGCCATCTGTAATGGTGAGTATGGGACAGAATGCATAAGGTTAACACAAATCAATAGAACCCCAGATTTATGTTACCCTAGTGGTAGAGGACCAATAATAAGTTTTGTACCCCAGATATTCTTTGCAATCACTCTAAGCAACCTGGGAAAGGGTATGGTTTCCATATCCACTAGATTAGACAGCACCAGCATCTCTCTAGACTGCCCTGAAGGAACTGCTCCAGTAGGTCTGGAGTGTAGACCCACGCAATGTCCTGAGGGTTACTCAGAGATGGGAGGGAGATGCTCGTATCTTAGCCCTACTCCTGACCTTCATCTTGGATTAAATATAACCATGGAGAATTGCTCCAGTGGAATTGTTGTTCTCAACAAGACAGATTATATTGACCTTGGTAACAACACAATTATTTTGAAAGAATATAAATCAGTGGTGGCAGTGATGGATTATGATGAATTTGGACACCCTCTAATCTGCATTGGAAATGTGTCATTCCTGGACTGTCCTACGTCCTTCGTTCCTCTCAATGAATCAGATTATACACAACTTGGGAATGATAGTATAATCTATAAGGATGAAACAGTTGAAGTGATGTTGTACGATGAGTATGGGAGACCCCTCGTATGTCCCGACAACACTACCACCACCATAATAACCAACGTCACTACACAGTTACTGGCTGCACTACCTGGACTACGAGAATTGTCTTACGTCGGCTGCTCTCTCTCTGTTGTAGGATCAATCCTGATATTATTGACATATACACTCTTCAGTGAACGCAGAACACTTCCAGGACTTGTCCTCATGAATCTATGTACCTCCATCCTGGCTATTAATGTCATTTTTATTACAGGAGGTCCTGCTATTCAAAACTACATAATGAAAGGTTTATGTACATCAGTGGCAATAGTCCTTCACTTCTCTTATCTCACACAGTTTTCATGGATGAGTATTTTCTCATTCGAAATGGTAAGGAAATTCTACCAAGCAAGGAAGCTCTTGACAGACTCAAACAAGACAAAACACCAGTTCTTTATGGCATACTTGTGCATTGGCTGGGGCCTGCCGCTACTGATTACTGCTATTTCCATCACACTAAACTTTTCTGTAGATGGGCTGGTACTTTATGGAGTGGACAAAGATGGAAGAACAGCCAGGTGCTGGATCAACCACTTCAAGTCCTTCATCATCGCTTTTCTCATCCCTCTCATCCTCAGCCTCTCCAGCAACTTGCTAATGTTTTTCATTACCACATTCCTTGTGTGCAGAGCTTCCATAGACCGCTCCAAGCTGCAGACATCAAGCTCATTTGCACTAATCAGAGTCTGGATTGCCATCTTTTCCACCACTGGATTGACATGGATTTTTGGCTTTGTGGCCCTTCTTGACCAAGTTAGTTGGGTATGGTATCCATTTGTCCTATTCAATAGTACTCAGGGCCTTACTATGTTCCTAGCCTTCCTGTTCACCAAGAATACTTTGAGAATGTACTTGAACCACTTTCTAACTAGCAAGAGAAGATTCAGTGTATCAAAAAAGCGCCCAATGAAAACTCGAGAAGTTTCTACCACTTCTGCCGCTCATACCATTGCAGAGTTGCTGGATGAGGAAAGGGTAGTGTCAGCAGACACTAATAGTACTGGGAACATGATGAAGAAAGGTGGAGATGCATCGGGTTTCAAATAGATCGAAGAAGAAAGGTGTGTGCTTTTGCTCTTCCCCCATGAAATATTATCATATATTAGTCATTACTTATATTTTTTTATTAGAACTCCTGATCAATGATTTGTTGCCTCCAACTGTAACATGAATTGCTATTGTTCTTACTTTGCTTTGTAAATATTTGAGTTTGTCAATTATACTATAGATAATGACTTTATAAAATTGTGATGTATGAAGTGGCTAATTTTACCAGCATAAAAATGATGTTATAAATGACGTATCGACCAACTTCTGTTCCCTTCATCAGAATGATAGTGAAAGGATCTTGCATGCGGTAAAGTGTCAAACAGTTCAGCTAATGCAATAGACCATATTGGCATAAACCTCAGCAATATTCACTGACAAAGATTTAGCCAACTAACAAGAGATTAGATACTCACACCAAAAATAGATCTATATATATAAAAGAGCTGTTCATCCGTTTGTGTATATGTGCAGGCAGAGGTGAGTTGTAGGTTGGATCTGAACAAAACTTCACCTATGGAACTGTATAGATACCTGGATAGTTTTTGTAAGGTTTGGTCCTAGTATGGACCAGAAGCCACCATCGTAACATGTGGCAATTGGTATTGTCATCCAGCCTGCCATTTTGTTGTGGAATGTATTTGCACATGTAAGTCTTTCATGTTCCCGCGATGAGAAGACAAATAATGAAACATGGCATTCTTTGCCATCAAAATACCGTAAAATACGCAAGAAACTCTACACCAAACAAGAAATAGGTATTTGTAAAATAGTTTCTAAATAATACACACTCATTCATTTCTCTACCTAAATTAATGGATTATTTTTTAGGCGTGGCAAAAAAGGATGAGTTGTTATCTGAGCCAGAGAAGGAAGTGTATCGTAACCTATCTCATTACAAACTCAGATAAGACGCATGCACTAAATACGGGAGGAACAACAAAATAGGCAAGAGTAAAACTTATAAACGTGATTCAAAAACAAGGTGGAATGTTTGTGGTGAGGAACCACCTTGAACTACAGTTTGCTTCACTGCTTCATCCTGGAGTCGTAATAGACTATCTTTCAAACCTGACAGATTGTAAGTATGAGCAACAGTTAGTCTTCCCAATCTTCTTCAAAGGTTGGCTCTAAAACTGAATGTGCATGATTTGCTTTGACATGAATACTTCACAGAGATGACATGGGATACTTAACTAAGATGATTTAGAACACAATAAATAGATGCTAAATCATCCACAGTACTAAACAACCATACTTTTCAATATGCTAGCTATGTTACAACCTCACTTACTGCAAACAGTTTGCTAGCGATGGTCTGTTTCTAGCCAGAAAAATATCGTATTTGTTGAAATAGTGAGATCTTGTTTACAACACAAAGATGTGCATGCCATACCAACTCTGGTGTGCCAGCTTTGTACCTTACAGACTATACACTAACAATTGCATGGTTGAACTTGGATTACCATTCCAGTAGAAGAGCAGTGCAGGGGGGGGGGGGGGGGGGGGGGTGGAAGCTCTTTTGGACTGGGCAGTCCAATTATTAAGAGAACTATGTAACCTCAAACTTCCCCCTCCTCAAGCAACAACCACAAAATCATTGAGATATCTAGTTCATGCTGGTCTTAGCATCTATGAAGAAGGCTAGAGCATTTACTTGAAGCAATCAGGAGAGTAAATTTCAAGTTGATCATTGAGAAAGTCATTGTTGATAACAAGTGTTTCGTGTGTCATGTTATTGAAATGTGCCCAAGGTTCTGTGCCTGTTTTATTCATTAGCTATATACTGAGATTAAATTTGTCAACAGTTAACCTTTTGTGCACATGTAAGATCATCAAATGCTCTCTTGAGACATGGTTGAACTCAAGTATCACTTCACTCAGTGCATAGTAGTTAAGGTTCCATAGTTCTGAATAATGCTATCCAGTTTCAGTGGAAGAACATGTTAAGACTATCTCAAGATTTAATATCTCTGAACAAATTTCTTTCCAGGGAGAATATTTGTTAATCATAATTATATGTGGTCTCCATGGCTGACTTCATTACCTTTATCCTCTGTAGAGTATCACTTGCAGCCAGATTCAAGGGAAGTCCATAGAAGTGTGTGTGTATTGCTCAGCATTCCTCATCTTGTATTCATTTAGCCATACCACTCATTTAAGGAATAGTGAGGTCAATACTCCATTGTAGCATTGACCTCATATCTTTGAAAGGACAGATCACCAATAACAGAACCAAGTATTGATGATGTGATGGAAGGTATATTTATAATTTGTCATGCATGCTCAGCCTGTCATCCACCAATCGCATCACCATAAATATCATAAGTAGCTCTGTATTTACAATATATGATTTACTTATTAGTATGACTTCAACATTTATCAAATTTTCTAATAAAATGTTGCACATGTCTTTAGAGTGAGATTGTCAACACACAATGCATGCCCTCAGAAATGAATAGCTACTTGACTTCATTTGTCTTGTTTATTCATTAATTAACAATATATTTGAATGGTGAAGAAGAAGATGGGGAAATATACAAGCCATGACATGAAGAATGTGAGTAATGGAATAAACTCTTTTGCATGATACTGATGAAGACTAGAGCATTTAGTCGAAATGTCGATTGAATAAAATCTGAAGTTGATTATTGAGAAGGTGATTTTAATGTTATTATGTCAACTGAGAGTTCATTGAGATAATATTACTGCCTGGTTTCAAGAAACTAAGTTTTATATGATGATGGCTGATAATAGTTTATTAAAATATATATACAGATGTGCTAATCAGAAACCTGTATGATGATGAATAAATGGATTTTGATGATGATGATGATGACGATAATAATAATAATAATAATAATAATAATAATAATAATAATAATAATAATAATAATAATAATAATAATAATGCTGATGATGATGATAATGATGATGATGATATTAATAACAACAACAATAACAATAATAACAACAATAACAATAACAACAACAACAATAATAACAATAACAATAACAATAATAATAACAAGACACAAATTGAGGGAGGGAGCAAAGCAATGTACCACTTTATTTTCATAAGGAATCTCGCTGCCACTCGTGTTCTTTTCCCTAGCTGCACTATCATATGCTTGCCATCTTCATAGCTCTAAAGGGAGGTTGCATCTAATTAGAAGATCTTTAATTACTTTAAATAAAGTTTCTGATTTAGTGGGTCAGGAACACTAAAAAAAGCTATGGAATCCTCACGAACTTCGTATTCTCATCACTAAAGCAAATTGACTGTTCAGTGCTACAAACATCTGTGACCTCATCTGCTATGATTGAGGACCAAGCAGGGCCAGTTAATTGCTTAATAGTAGCCAAAACATTACACAAAACACTCTGACCCATAATTACCAATTGTTTCATGACTGATTGATTAACAAGTATACTTATTTTCTTAATCCAGTCTCTAAGTATATCATTATCATGGCTCCATGCTAGTAGCAAGTTGCCCTCTTTCTCTGTGTGGCATAGAACGGCAACTCCTTGACGACAAAGAAATCGTTAGCCCTCAAGTTGCAACAAAAGACCAAGTCTCCGTTTCTCTTGAAGCATTTTCAACTGAGAGCTCAACTGACCAGCAACTGTAGGCTTTTTTGCACTGCCTATTTTTGTACAGTGCCCCTGTGTAACAAGAGATCCTTCATGAGCGTTAAATTTCTCTATAGCCTTTTTCCGGTTGTGAAAACCCGTTTCAGTGAACACTATTTGTTGTTCTCCAGTTTTACTGAATATAATCCAGTTTTGTTTAACAGCAATAGAAACAGAATGCTCTTCTATATGTTACACAAACACTGAGCCATGGGTATTTCTTCTACCAGCCGGCTGGAAATTTCTTTCTTTTTTTTAAGCTAATAATTGTAATGTTGGCTTGTCAGTGAAACATTCCCACTTGCACAGCAATGAGCCACACACCTTGAACTCACCTCTGGTTCCTCTGTCTGAGATGGATCATGACATGCATGTTCAGATTGTTCTGGGTTATCAAGAACCTGTGATTCTTGGCCATCAGAGTTATCTGATTCTTGATCTCAATCATCAACCTTCTCCTCTGACTCCCTTTGTCACATTGGTGTAGCTTGACAAAACCACCATGTGACCTGCTAGATCACATGATCATTTATTGTACTGACCAAGCATTTTCAAGAACTAATTAATTCATTTGTACTTGAGGGTACTAATTCAATTATTGTACTAGCTAGCACTTTTTACAGTACTAATCAACCCAAAGGTGCTAATGTTTGCACTTACAAATTGGTTTACACTGTAAAAATGGATTAAGGGCTAACACCACTTTTACAGTCATATTAATGTTGGCAAAAATAATAGGACTCAGTATGAAAATTAAGGGGATCTCGAGTCCCCCTGCTCCCCTATGTCTCAGCTAATGCCAGGGATGGTTGGACCAGAGGGGATAGAAGTAACACAACAAGGGGAAGTACATAGGCAGCGTTTTAGGTTCATTGGTCACATTTCCTGGCTATGTCATATCCTCAAAAAGTCATAATAAACAAGCTAGGTCAGCAACCATAGTAACTAGGTGTATTTTGACCATGGAAATGGACACAGGCAGGATTTGGGACTTAAGGTAACGCCCTCTTCCATGATAAACCTTCAAAGCAGCTATGACGTATAAACACTAGGCCAGATATGACCAGGTTAACTAGGAGTGACTCAAACAGTGAAAACAGGTATTATAGTCATAAGCTGCTGTTAAAAAAAGGCAAAAACATCAACCCAGCAGACTAGATCTAAGGCTAATCTGTAACTATCGGCAATAGTTCTCTCAGACATGTTATAAAAGCTCTTCCACTGAGCCACAGTGCGAGTGTTCTGTTAAATACTTACTTGTTACCACTCGAGTTAATCAGGTACTGGAACTAATAGGTGTTGCTTTGACCCCTATTTCAAAATAGCAAATCTCAAAAACCACTTAAAGAAATTGCAGGTAAGCAAAGATGCTTGTGTAACACTATGTTTCTGTCTGCCTGCAATTCATTATTTTTAATTTTTCGACAAATTTTTTGGTGGCTTATATCCTTTCTAAATATCTGTATAAACTGTCTTTCAAATTTGAAAACATTTGGATGCACAAGTCTCTAGTTATGGTGGATTTTATCCAGGCTCTCACTTACATTCACCTTGAAAATTGAAGAGCCCAATATAATAGTAGCCCAACTTCAACACAGAAACATGTTTTTTTTAAGGAAATGAAAGATATCTCAAGGAAAATTTTATGTATACCTGCTTCATTATATATCATTTTGTAGCTCTATCTTTGCTCTACCTTTTAAGTTGGAAGTTTTTTCAATTTGGTCCAATTTTATAGTCGTGTGTATATACCATAATATGCCCATATATTGGTTGACCTTGTCATGAAAACTCCTTAGTTTTGAGGGAAATTTTTTTAACTTAAATTGTGCTTTAGAGGTTCCTCTACTACATTCATAAAAGAGAAGTGTGTATAGTGCATATCTTAGGAGAGGAAATTCTTTTTGTGACTCTGTCAGAATTTTCAAAACCACTTTACTTTATTGAAACTTCTTATAAAGCATATCATTAGAAAGCTCTTGCAGAGAGCTGTATTCTGGTATCAAAATAAGCTGTAGGGGATGAAGGACAGCAAAGTTATGCATGTTTAGATAAATATGTTTTTATGGGCATACTGGCCTTAAACTTACTACAAAGATATCTGTGCTGGAGTAATGAAAAAAATTCGAGCAAAATTACAGAAAAGAAATTAATCATCCAGCTCAAGTGAGAGAGAATTCAGAGCAATTCCAGGTGAGGGCAGATGTCTAATGCAACTTAACTATGTAACTGCAGCATAGATGCCTGTATAGCATCACTATATCACTGTATTGCATGAAAGAAAACTTACAGGAAAGAAATTTCACCTTTTATAAGTGTAATGAGCGTACTTTGGACATTGAATAAATTATTATATGTAATACATCATTTCTTGTATCTTAGACTTAACTGTGTAATTATTTGTACATAAGTGTGTGTGCTGCTTTTCTAAAGAGGGATCGATATAATCTGAAATTCTATCTGTGAGTACAATTCTTGTCAACCGAATGGGACATCTTACTTCCCCTTTGGGAATCGACCATTACTACAGTACATTGGCAAAGTTGGCAGGATTCATTTGTGTAAAGAAGAATGGCAGTTAGACCCTTGGTTCTATCTAACCCGTACAATGGCGAGAGCAGTTTGACACAGTGGGAGTATCACTTTCTAAATGTCGCATCAGTGAACGAGTGGGCCAATGCCAACAAACAGAAATGGCTGAAAGTTCAGTTGACAGCTTGCATTCAAATTGCATTCCAGCATCTACCCGAGGCTACCAGAGTCCGCTTCGATGATTCTACGAAGGCTCTGAGGGAGAGGTTTGAGCCCATCACTCAAAAGATGAGGTACTAGGACAAAATGCAGACCAGGAGAAAGAAGAAGACTGAGAGTTGGGCGGATCCCACTGACGATCTCAGATTACTCGCTGACAAGACTTTACCCTGAGCTCGAAGTGGCAACTAGGAAGAGACTGGACCTGATCACTTACCTGGGCCAGATCAAGAATGCACAAGTCACATTTGGAGTAAAGTAAATGTTCCCTGAGATGTTGGATGAAGCAGTGACGGAGTCTTACCTCACTCCCGGAATGACTGTGTCCAGCGTAGAGGTCACCTCAAGAGAATGAGCAGACCAGCATTGGTGCAGTAATTAACAATGTGTCAAATGATAAACTAGCTACTATGTTTGAAAAGTTGGTTAACAGAATTGCTAAGTTTGAATCCTCTTGGTTGAGCACAGAAACAGGAAGTCCAAGCCAGTACAGGGGAAACAAGCAGGAACTTCCCAACAAAGTTGGAGGGGGAACAGAGGAAGACAAAGGGGCTTCTCCAGGAGGAAAGCACAGGACCTAAGCTGTTGCAACTGTGGCAAGAAAGGGCACTTTGTAAGACAGTGCCGTTCCCCCGAGAAGCTGGAACCAGGAAACTAGACACCCCCTGCACGAAGAGTCGAGTGCAGAAGGGTAGAAATAGTATGACTCATACACCTAGTATATCTGTGGGGGCGGGTTCATCAATGGCTCTGCCACATCATTTATGCTGGATACAGGAGCTACAGTTACCCTAATGTGGAAAGATATGGGTGAGTGTGAACACAGGGATACAAAGAGTGGACCTGCAACCCTGGGCCAAACATCCACTGGTAGGCATCAAATGGAACTCCGCTACAAGTCCATAGTCATGCATGTGTTGATCTCACTCTCAAAGCTGTTACAAAGTTGATGTTGTAGTGGTGAGCCCCCTAACTAAAGAAGCCATATTAGGCCTGCATTTAATGAGAAAGCAACCAATGTAACAATTGATTTAGGAAAGTCCCAGTTAAATATTGGCAACCAACCTCCTATTTCAATATATCAGAAGTCCAACCTAGGGCCAAATCTGATAATAGTATGCGTCAAAGAGAGCTGTAAGCTACCCCCATTTTCTGAGCAAGTTGTCGTGGCAAATGTTGAGGTGTGTTCTTTGAAAGGGACCTGTATTGTAGAGGAATTACCTGGGAACTCCCTATCATGTTCAGTAGCCAGAGCCTTAGATGAGCCCTGTAATGGCCAAGTACCTGTCCGTCTACTCAATCCTAAAACTGAGCCTGTTGTGATACCTACAAATTCTTTTGTGGTCACAATAGAATCAGTCCACCTCCAGAGGAGGTAATTGCTAACGTGCCTACTAGCCCAGCCAAATCATGCCGGGGCGAAGAATTTTTGTAAGGACATAATTGAGAATAGTGAGGCCGAGCTTACTCAGAAACAGAAAGAAGAGTTTTTTGCCCCACTAACCCTCAGACCTTGGTCACACCAATGAGCTACACCATCAAATCCACGCAGGAGACTCTCCTCCTGTTAGACAAGCTGTAAGAAGGATTCCTCCACACTGTAGGAAGGAAGTACAACAGCTTCTAGACAGCATGTTAGAGAACAAAGTGTTTCAAAGTCCATGGGCTTCTCTTATAGTCCTTGTCAGGAAGAAGGATGTTTTTGCATAGACTATCGTAAGCTAAACAAAGACGCATATCCACTGCCGAGAATCGATGATACGATAAACACTCTAGCTGGCTCTAAATGGTTCTCTATCCTAGACTTGCTAAGTGGCTGGCAAGTGGAAGTAGCCAAGGAAGATAGGCAAAAACAGCTTTTTGTACTACTGAAGGCTTATTCAAATTTAGAGTCATGCCTTTGTGGCATTTGCAATGCACCAGCTATTTTTCAATGCCTAATGGATCTGGTTTTAGATGGCCTACAGTGGTCTTACTCTTTAGTGTATCTCGAAGATGTCATCATCCTAGAAGCAACCTTCCCCAACACCTAGCTAACCTCCAGCTTGTGTTCGAATGTCTCTGCCAAGCTAGCTTGAAACTGAAACCAAGCAAGTGTGATTTCTTGAAACACAAAGTACAGTACCTAGGGCACATTATGTCAGATGAGGGAGTACAAGCTGACTCCTCTAAACTTGAAAAAGTAGCCACCTGGCCTACACCTACAGTCAAGGAGATGCAACAATTCTTAGGTTTTGCTGGATATTATAGAAGACTTATCCAGAACTTTGCTAGACCACTTCACAAGCTGATTGAACATAGAATTACTTTCAAGTGGATGACAGAATGCCAGACTGCTTTTGACCAGCTAAAACAACATCTGGTAACCTCTCCAGTGTTAGCGTATCCTGATGACAGCAAACCGTTCATCCTGGACACCAATGCAAGTGATGCTGGCATTGGGGCTGTCCTATCGCAAGAAGATGACGAAGACCATGAATGAGTGATTGCATATGCTAGTCACCTACTAAGCTAACCGGACAATTCCTCCTTGGGCAGTCTTTCAAATTACGTACCGATCATGGATTGCTCACCTGGTTAAATAAATTTAAAGAACTGGAAGGCTAGATGATTTGGAGTGCCTACAGGAATTTGATTTTGCTATTGTTCATAGGTGTGGGACTTGGTGGATGGAAGCTTATTTCCAACCAAGAAGCCTCAACTGTGGCTCGTGTTCTCACCAACGAGCTTTTCTTCCATTTTTTCCCTCCTTAACAGCTGCATTCTGATCAAGGGAAGCAATTCAAATCAGAGCTCATATATAGCAGAGATTTGCAAATATTGCAAAAACCAGGACCACACCATACCACCTTCAATCATATGGCCCAATTGAGCATTTCAATCGGACACTGCTCTCTATGCTGAAGACTGCAGCAACTGAACACCCTTTAACTGGAAAGATCAGCTCTGGCTGCTCTGTATGGCCTACTATACCAGTGTCACAACCCGACAACCAATTATTCTCCATTTTTCCTCATGTTAAGAAGATGCCTGTTGACCTTAAGTATGATCAAAGCCCGACCAACGTACCTTCTGATACTTTGAATTTGACAACAGCGTATGCTCACTACCTAAGAAAATGACTGTAAGATGCCTACACCCATGTACGGACTCAGATGGGACATAAGCTTGATCGGCAGAAACAACTGTATGCCATGAAAGTGCATGGGCAACCAACAAGATGATCGTGTGTGGTTACACAAACTGTTGTACCTAAAGGTGTTGGCCAGAAACTACATCGATCTTGGAGTGGACCTTATCACATTATCAAATGATTATCAGACTCTGTCTATCGTCTTCAAAATATCTGCTCGTCGAGACACTCTCTCATTGTCCATTTTGATTGATTAAAGCTCTGTCCTAAAGGCTTTTGTCTACCACCACGGCAGAGATGCCAAGAACGAAGTCGTTACACAGACCTGTGTCAAGTGTTTGCCCTCCGATTGTTCCACATTATCCTAAATGTAATTGTGCACCCCCAGATAGACTACTACCTTTTGTACAACATTGAACGTGAATTCGGGACGAATTTCTTTTTTAGTGGGAGGCTGTGCAATGACTGTACTTTGGACATTGAACAAATTATTGATGCTTCGATGTGTGTCTCTATTGTGTGTCCAGGATATTAGATAATTTCTTGTATCTTAGACTTAACTGGTACAACTGATTTGTATATAAGCTGTTTTTCTAAAGAGAGATCCATATAATCTGAAATTCTATTTGTGAGTACAAGCCTTGTCAACCAAACGGGACATCTTACTTCCCCTTAGGGATCAACCATTACTACAACTCAACCATTACTACAACAGTTACTGTATGCCTACAACCAAACTAACAGCTAGCAATCTATCCTGAAACAACTTTCTCAAGAGAGAAAGTAATTCTAGATGTCTGTAGCAAGACTATTTGGGAACTATAGCAACTGCTCTTGGTCAATTATGCTAATACGCATGCCCAATTATATAGCATTGCACATGCCAATATATAACATTCACGTCAGTTGACAAAACTTGTTTGACTTACGTTGCAATGTTTCAAATTTCTATTCAAGAAAAATTTCTATTCCAGAAGGAGAGGAGAAGGATTAGCAAACAGAGAAAGCCACCATCCCTATTAGCCACAAACCCAACCACTGACATACTCAGTGGATCACTAAGTTCTGTTTTTCAGCTTTTTTGGGGCAGAAAATGAAGAACAATGCAAGACTTGCCATCCAGCTACACCCGTAAAAGTAGGTCACCTCACACCTAGTTCACCCCCTAGTAACTCACTTTGCAGTCTCTCTGTGTCTTCTCTGGAATATGATCTCCCAACAATGAAAATAGCAACAGCTTCAATCTTTCAGTCAGACAATGCCAAACAACAAGTCAATGAATTTTAACTTCCCTTGTCAGGGAGAAAGCGTGGTGGAAGTTCCTCACAATACTTATTGTAAGTCATTCAAGTGGGCATGCAGCTAAAACATAACACATTGAGGAAGCAGCTTGTGCCTCACTTTGAAGACCATCCCTATGCTCATGATGCTTCTTGTCACTTGGAAAGTTCATTGCTGAACTATTGGTCAGTTCTGGTTCTTAGATTTCGAAACCTACATACCCGATGAGGAGGATGAAGTTATTAACACGATTGAACCTTTGAGATTAAAAAGTTTTCAAAAGAAGAATCCATGGTGGGAAGTTACTCGCAATGCTTAGTTTAATAGACATGCAGCTAGAACATAACACATTCAGTGAAAAGCTTGTGACTTGCCTTGAAGACCATCCCCTACACTCATGATGGTTTCTGTTACTTAGGGAGTTCATTGCTGAACCATTCATCAGTTCTGGTTCTTAGAATGCAGAAACTTACATATCTGTAACTTTCCTTCAGAATCCTTAATATCATAATTATAGAGCTGTAGCTAACTATCCTTCAGGACAATTTCATTTATGCCTGTAACTTACCTTCAGGACTATCTTTTTATATCATCATCTAGCTGTAACTTTCCTTCAGGATGATCTTTTATATCTTCAATTTCAATTATAGAGCATATTCTTTCCAGAACAATCTTTTATGTCTTCATATGTCTTCAATTATAATTATAGCTGTGACTTACATTCAGGACAATCTTTTATATCTACAATTATATTTATAGATGTAACTTTACTTTAGAGCAATATCTTCCATTTTATCTTCCATTATAATAATAGCTGTAACTTTCCTTGAGGAAATCTTCAATTCTTCATTTATAATTATAGCTGATCTTTCCTTCAGGACGAGTCTATTACATCTTCATTTATAATCAGAGCAGTACCTTTTCATCAGGACAATCTTTTATACTTTGATTATAATTATAGCTGTAATTTCCTTCAGGACAATCTGCTGTAACTTTCCTTCAATTTTTATATCTTCATTTATGATTAGAACAATATCTTTCATTCAGGACCATATTTATATCAATTATAATTATAGCTCCTTCAGGACAATCCCTTATAACTTAAAAATATATTTATAGCTTAAATTTTAATTAATGACAATAATTTATATCATTATAGCTGGAATCTGAGCGTCGTCACTTGTTGTGTTGGTCGTTTATATCATAGTGTCTCACTGACAGTTGGACGGGCAACAAGGTGAAACTTAACGCTACATGGGATAGTGATGGCCTGCTCTCCTACAATGCTGGTGAAGGAGGTGATAGAATATGGATAAAGGGTAGTGGCTTGTTGGTTGGTGTGTTGCCTCCTCTAGGAACTTCTACTCCCTAGCCTGCCTCTCATATGCACACATGGAGAGAGTCTGGGCAAACTGGCAGCATGACTTTGTGCTGCACAATGCACAAAATTCATGATGTTGGACTACCCACATCAGCTGCCTGCAACAGGGGCACATTCTTCATGACTACATTTAATAACAACACTGCTTTTCTCATAGCTTAGGGATATCTCTGATGGTTGCTAGGGATTAACATTAACTTCAATGCAATAAAAACTCATTATAGGGGTTCTCATTGACCTTTGACCCTTCACTTTGGCCTTGCTACCCGGTCAACTTTGGAAATGTTCCGTCAAGTTACACCTAATTGGGACCTTGACCTTTAACATTATTATGAATTATTTTGCTTGCACACACAGAGAGAGAGAGAGAGACAGGAGGTAATAATAGATTTTAGTTGGCATGACTAGACTGCTGAGGTATTTCTTGAAGATGTCCACATACGACAGGTACATGCATCCCCCTGGCCCTTTGCTTGAGGTGGATGTCTGTATGGCGAAGGAGGAGCACATTGCTCTGTGTTGCTATCATATGTCAGAGTGTCAGACTTAGGAGAAGGGGTGTCATCAGTCAATGTGTTACTATTATGTCGGGATGCAAAACTTGGCAGAGGGGATGTGGTTGGTTAGTGTGTTGTGATGGCAATACTTCAGAGAAGCGGTGTGATGGGGGGGGGGGGGGTAGGGTTTGACAATAACTAGGGTTAGCGCTTGGACAATGACTAAGGTTAGGGCTTGGACGATGACTAGATTTAGGGCTTGGAATAACAAGTTTAGGGCTTGGACAAAACTAGGGTTAGGGATTGGACAATAACTATGGTTAGGGCTTGGACGATAACTAGGGTTAGAGCTTGGACAATGACCAGGGTTGGTAATGACTAGATTAGTGCCTGGTCAATGACTAGGGTTAGTGCTTCAACAATGACTAGGGTTAGCTCTTGGACAATGACTAAGTTTAGCAATTGGACCATAACTATGGTAATGTCTTCAGTAGAATATTATTCACTAGACACACCCATCATGCCCTCACTTGAAGATTACGTGAATTGTGCAGAATCTGTGGAGCTAATACCTATGTAGTATCAAGAGAGAGCTCACAGAGAGACCTAACAGAGAGACCTATCTTTTGAAACAAGTTCTACAGTGGAGTGTGTAGAATCTATGGAGGTCCAAAGAGTTTCCCACTTATTCATTTCATGGTATGCAATGAAGTGGGTGGCTAAAAAGTATCGTAACTCAAAAATGGTTGATAATAATGAGCTGAAATGCAGTTAGTGAAGGTATAGAATGGCAAAGGAAAACAGTAAAAAATATTTCTCTTAGGGAGTTAAAAAAATGGTCTACTCCATCCTGGAGAAGCGCTTGGACAATGATTAGGGTTAGGACTTGGACAATGACTAGGGTTAGGGCATGGACAGTGACTAGGGTTAGGGCGTGGACAATGACTAGGGTTATGGTGTGGACAATGACTAGGGCCAAGCAATTGGCTAGGGCTAGGGCAATGGCTAGAGTTACAGGTGAATGGCTAGGATTAGGGATGGGGAGATGGTTACAATTCTTACATGCTCAAGGTGACATGATAATGTAATGCTGTTTATGGCCTACTGTAGGACTAGACCTCCACACTCCTCACACAGGGCACAGAGTTTCACTAGACCTCCACACTCCTCACACAGGGCACAGAGTTTCACTAGCCCTCCACACTCCTCACCACGGGACTCAAGAGTTTCGCTAGACCTCCACAACCCTCACACAGGGCACAGAGTTTCACTAGACCGCCACACTCCTCACACAGGACTCAAGAGTTTCGCTAGACCTCCACAACCCTCACACAGGGCACAGAGTTTCACTAGACCACACTCATCACACGCTGCAGAGAACTGCTTTGCCATACAAGACCACATGTCGGCCTCTCTCTAAAGGCTGATTCACAATATGCAAAACGCTCAAGTGATGCGACGCGATACGATGCAATGCGTCGTTTCCCCCCTCAATATTGTGCACAAAATTACATCACAAAGCATCGCATCGCTTGAATAGAATTGAGTTCTATTCCAGCGGCATTGCGACCTGTTGACTTCATCATTCTGGTGCACTTTATTTTGATTTTTCACAAAAAGATGGTGATTTCGAATGATGAGGGGCTTATTTAAGCAGTGGAGAACTTTCCCTAGTATATGGAATGCGTGAATGGCATCTGTTAATTAATGGCATAGTTCCGGTTGGGTGAAAGTTCAAGTTTGCTCAAGCGGCGACTCCATTAATCATTGTGAACAACTAGAAGTGATGTGAGGCGACACGAAGGCCTAGCAGCATATTGTAAACCGGCCTTTAGTGCAGCCCGAGGCTGTGGGAACTGCATGTGGGTGGTGGCTATTAATAATTGGCTAATTATCTCCATTATTGATTCCCAGAGGCTTGGGTCAATTAAGAATCCCGTTTTTCAAGGAGAGATGGCTGCCACCAGGACATGATTTTGCTTCTGCCATTCTGTCACTCCACAGAGAGATGTGCTTGCCACCACAAACATATTCCTACATATATTGTATATACAGAATCAGTGGTGTGCAATATTTAGGGAATATCACTTCATTAAATTCGGTTCTCCTTGCATGTGATGATAGCAGTGTTTGCTAAGCAACTAGAGAATACAGAATTTCTTCCTGTCCTTGGGGGCTTGAGCACAAAGTCAGCCGTATAATTGCATTCCAATTTTTGGCTGGTAATCTCTAGTTGAGCTACTGCACCTGCACATGTGTGGGCTTATAACTATATTCCAATGCACCTACTTCAAACCCTCCACCCAGTGTGATGTTGGTCCAGTGTGTGTCCCCATAGAGCTATGGTCCACCTGCTTCAACCTGCCTCAATGGTTGGATACTCCATCATGAGCTTCTTGCTTGTGCATGTGTGTGTGTGTGTGCGTTTAGCCATACATGGTGATCCATTGGAGCTGCAGGTTGCCATGTGAAGTCGACCCAGCCTTTAACTCTTGCTACTTGCCAGCATCAAGTGTGAGTGGTTAAACAACTGGGACTCAACATGTTCATGTGAAGAGGAGGAGTCTAAATTAAATATAAGTGGGTATGTCTTTATTGCTCATAGATTGCACACACTTCACTGTATTATATCCAGTGAAGTGTGTGAAATCTTATTTTTTTCCACCAACCCACGCTTGACCACTTGCTTGAACATTCCCTGTACTTACCTTTTAGGGCCTAATGATAACCCTCATTGATTCCACACACTTCACTGTATTATATCCAGTGAAGTGTGTGAAATCTTTTTTTCTTCCACCAACCCACGCTTGACCACTTGCTTGAACATTCCCTGTACTTACCTTTTGGGGCCTAATGATAACCCTCATTGATTCGAGTAGAGCTGCCTCTAGCCACTGGTACTTATTTCAACTGTCTAACTTTCCAATTAGGAGCTAGAAATGCAGAAAACTTGGGCAGGCTGGTTTTGAAGTTCCCAACTTTGACTGCCTATACCTTGGGTATGGTTGTACCAATGCAACATTTTTAGTACCAAGAGAGAGCATACAGAGAGATCTATCTTTTGAGCTACAGTAGGATGTCAGTTATCCGGACTCCAGTTATCCGGAAACTTCAGTTAACCAGAACAGTACACTGTACATGTACAGTACAGTGTACATGTACTTTGGTCCCAAGCAACAATTATCACATTAGGGTACTAATCAACACATGATCTGCATGTGCTGAGATGCAGCTGCTCATTTCTTGCTAGGTAAGCTATGGATGCTGGGAAGAAAAGAAAGAGAGTTGTTTTGAACATTGAAGATAAGCTAAAAATATGTGACAAGGGGAGAAGCTTTTCTAGTGTAGCTGCAGAATTTAACATAGGAAAATCTACAGTTTATGATTTAGTCAAGAACAAAGCCAAGCTACAAGCTTTTATTGAAGATGGTGATTGCATAAAAAAAAAGATGGCTAGAAGGACTGACTTACATGAGTTGGACAGGACAGTTTATCTTTGGTTTTTGCAGCAGAGATGCAAAGGTGAGGTCCAGCTAGCCAAATTGGTGGCTAGCTAACAGCTACACTAGGCTAACCAGCTTGTCCTTTCTTGTTTGCTTCAGGCACTCCAATCAATGGTCCACGACTGATGAGTAAAGCGTTGCAGATGTATCCTTTAGTTTATCCTGATTCAGACCCTAGCACATTTAAGGCAAGCACAGAATGGCTTAAGAGATTCGGCATGGGATTAGAGCACTGTCCGTGCAAGGAGAATCACTTTCAGCAGCCACGGATACTGTTGACCCTTTCAAGTAAAAGTTTGCAAACGTCATGGAGGAGAAAGGTTTAACATTAAATCAGGTTTTCAATTGTGATGAAACAGGTCTATACTGGAAGCTGATGCCAAACAAGACACTGGTTTCATCCAGAGAGAAAGAAGCAAAGGGATTTAAAAAGCCTAAAGATAGAGTGACGCTAATGGCATGTGCAAATGCTAGTGGTTCGATAAAGCTCCCTCTTGTATTCATCCACAAGTTCCTAAATCCACGGTGTTTCACGAATTTGGACAAGAAGGATCTTCCAGTACACTACTATGCACAGAAAAATGCTTGGATGGATTCCACAATATTCAAGAAATGGTTTCATGAAACATTTGTGCCACTTTGCCATAAAGCATTAAAGGAGAAAGGTCTTGCTCCGAAAGCTGTTCTTGTCCTGGACAATGCCCCTGATATTGAATCTCTCAGCTCTGATGATGGGGAAATAACATGCCTTTACCTACCTCCAAACACAACTTCTGTTCTCCAGCCAATGGATCAGGGTGTGCTGGAAGCACTCAAGTGACATTACAAGCATGACTTGTTGCTTCGCATGTTGGATGAAGAAAGAGTTGGCTCCATGAACATTGCCGAGTTTATTAAAACCATAAACATTAAGGATGCTGTCTTGATGTCCGCAAGAAGTTGGGATGAAGTGAAAGAGTCAACCATAGCTAAAATTTGGAAAAGGTTGTTGTCATCATCTGCCTCACCCCAGCAAGAGGTTGCATCTCAGCAGGATCCTGAGTCTACCAATGTGCAGTCTAGGATTGATAAAGCTTTGGATATACTCAACATCCCATCTGCTGAAAGAGTGGATTGGCTCACTTCAGACAATAATTATCATGATTACAGTGAAAAAGAAATTGTCACACTTGTGAGAGAAGAGGGTGAATGAAGATGAAGATAAGGAGACTACTGCTCCCACTGTTTCACATACACAGGCTTGCCAGGCATTTGAAACTGTCCTGCTGTACCTGGAACAGCAACCTCATGTACCCATGAATGCTACAGTGCTAATTAATGGCCTTTTCATGGAAGCAGTGAAGAAGAGATATGAAACACAAAAACCGACAAAAATAAGTGATTACATGCACTGTAAACATGACTAATGCACATTATACATGTGTACATTTACATTCACTCTTTTAACATTATATTCGTGTACACATTAATTGTGTACAACTAGTGACTTCAGTTATCCAGAAATTTCAGTTATCCAGACATCTTCCGGTCCCAACCTGTCCGGATAACTGACATCCTACTGTAATTATGAATAACAATGGAGTTGGTTTGTAGCCCATAGAAGCCACCTACTTCAAGGTATGGACTTCACAAATGATAGTTCTATCTATGTGCTCTCTTTTGGCACTACGACTGTAGGTACAGGCATATATACCAAAGTTAGGTGCAGCCAAAATCAGGTCCACACCACACTGACCACGAAATATGAACATCCTTTGATCATCATTACAACATTTCTTCTATTGTGTATAAACAATTATACTACATCACGTCATCTGTGGCTAATCTGATTGGTTAATAACTGTAGGTTACATAGGCGCATAACTTACACTTTTAACCGGATGTAGTTTAGCGCGTGCGCAATGTAGAATAAGTAAGATAGCCTATACTCCACTCGCGGGTTATGCGCCAGTGTAACCTACTCGTTTGCGCTTTAGCTATTAATGTTCACTGTTCATGAAGCTTTAATGTCATGATAATATTCACTTGTTATAATTTACATAGATGTTCTGTGCTGCATTACCCTGTGCACTAAAGTTGAATACAGGTATGCTGGAAGTATATGGGGTATTCTCTTTCCCAGGAAGGACAAGTGTCTCAGAAGTACTGTGTTTCTTTGGTGCAGGAGGTTGCAAGATGTCCGACACTTGCAATTCGTGTTCAATCGATGGCCTTTTGTACTTCCTCACAGCATCCCGACTCCTGTGGCCAGTTGGCGCCCGCGAGTGGAGTATAGGCTATATTACTTATACTACATTGTTTATCTAGCAGTACTTTGTCAATAGCTGGGGTGCCTTGGTCAATAGTAAAAAAAATTCTTCCATTTCTAGTTGCTATGTAGTTTAGCGCGTGCGCAATGTAGTATAAGTAAGATAGCCTATACTTAGCACACATTTCTAACACATCTTGATCCCTCCACAAACCTGAGAAATCTTCCTCATCTGTGTCCTCCCCATCAGATAGGGGGCCATCACCATCAACTGCAGTGCTAGCATGTGGTGGGTCAAATGCCAGCAGCTACCAAAGATCCCACTGCTGTGCGGTTGAAATACCTGATGAACGGAACTGTTATAGCTAGAGGGGAGCCAACTACCCCCATTTTTCCTGCACTCAGCATCTTCTCTCCAGGTTGATCTGGTGAGACCATTGGCATTGGCCTTTCCTGGTTGATGCTGCACCTGAAAGTCATATGGTTGTATATCCAGAGCCCACAGGGTTATTTTACTGTTTTCATCCTTGAGGCGATGAAGGCATTTATGTTCTGTGTAGTGCGAATTGCACACCTGTGGGATACACCCAGAAGTGTTGCATACTACTAGTAATGGCTAGGCATTCTAACTCCATAGCTGAATAATGTTGCTCCCTCAGTAAGAGCTTTCTACTGAAGTATGTGATCGGTCAGTCTTCTCCATTGCTGTCTGCTTAACTCAGGACACCCACTATACCAACACCAGAGGCATCTGTTTGTAACATGAATGGGCATCACTCGTTAGGGCTGGCTAGGAGAACACCTGAGGTGAGCTGTTGTTTAAGTCATTGCATCAGTCAAGTAGGGTCCCACAGCATGTCAAATTTCATTAAGATCTTTCTGAGCATCATATTCATTGTTGAGTGGAACCTTTCCACCATACCATCAGTCTGAGGTTGGTAGGGAGAGGTTCAGATTGGTTGAACTTCTAACAATCTATTTGATGAGCTTACTTGTGAGGTTTGCTCCACAGTCAGAGAGTATTTCCTTTGGTACTCCAACACTGCTGAAAATATTCATCAATTCTGATGCAATGGTCTGATTGTTGGTTTGACATAAGGGAATGGCCGAGTGCCATAATCCACTATGGTCAGCACGTAACGATGGCCTGCCTTTGTCCAAGGGAGAGGCCCGACCAAGTCTATCCCCACCTGCTCGAAGGGTTTGATCGACCACTGGTAATAGCATTAATGGAGCATTGTGGTTCTGGTGACATGCCACTCCCTGGTATTCTGGGCAGGTTCAGCATAGTTCCTGGAAATCTGTATAAATACCTGGCCAAAAGAATCATTGGAGCAGTCGTTTCATTGTCTTGTTCCGTCCAAGATGTCCTGCATTGGTACGGATTGTGGTAGCACTAGCTGTCTTGTGCATTCTCCCGTTCCATCACGTTCCGCTTCCCGACAAAGGATTCCATCCTCCATGAGATACTGCTTGTCTGGCCACTCTGCCTGATGAGGTCTAATGTTTTGAGCAGCCTGTAGCCTGCTGCCTCCTCCATCCAGCTGATGGCTAGTGTCACTGATGATTGCATACTATCGTCTCTGACATCTGTGCTCACTACGGGTGAGTTTCTTTCGTGTTGGTCTATCTGGGAGGAATAAATCCTCAGCAAGTGCTGGCAGGTATGACCCTTCCTTGTCCAGCCACTCATTAGGTTCCTCTACCTGTTGGTCGAATACTGACACTTCAGTCTGTTCCACACGTCTGACGTCTTGGTTCACTGCTGTTGTCGGGGGCTGTTGTTCCTGCACCTCCTTCCATGATGTTAGCTGGGCTTGACTTGCTCTGGAGACTTCCCCAGATGCCACTATCTCTACTTCAGTTTGCTTCTTCTGGGCTCAGGTTTGCACCATGCCAATGAAGTCTGGCACCTGGAGGTGACTAACCAAGTTCCAAAGGAATGGGACGTCTCTGCCTAACAGTGCATCATACTGGAAGTAATCATTCAGGTATGGCAACTTCCAGCTCTAGCTTTTGTTGATCAGTTTCAAGAGTCACTACTGCTAAGGGCAGCACCTGGAGTGGTCCACTCAAGATGGCAAAGTGTAGATGTTTGCCCATCATGGCTGCATCGGGGACCCACTGTTTCCTGGCTATAGTCTTGCTTGCAATTAAGAGGTGGTGTACTTTGTTCCCGGCTATCTTTCCTTTAATTTAACTGCTGCTAATGGCCCATCCTCGATAATGTTAATCTGTTGCACCTCCTTTGGGCAGGCTTTCGCAAAATTCCCATATTCATTACAAGAGAAAAAATTGGGACTCAAGCTGGGGTCAAACTTAGGTCGTCACCATGGCTTTATTCCGTCATTCGTCAGTTGTTTGTTTCCTAATTTCTGCTCTACTTCCCTCTTTATGGTTGGGATTGGCTTCTGCGCTGTTTCTGATTGACGCCCATGTTCGGTCAGGTGGTCTCCCTTCTGCTGGTATCTGCTCTGATCTGGTGGCCTGTTACTGTTGTACAGCTGGTCATCTGCTCTTTTCAGCATTTCCTCAATGTCTCAGGGTTTCTGGTCTCTGATCCAACATGGTGGCATCCTCCCGAGAATGATCTCTGCATCATACAAGTCCCTGACTTCCTCTTTGGTCATGCATTCCTGGATCCAATGTTGACTCCATTGCTGGTGGCACCTCCAATGAGTGACCCATGACTCCTGTGGCAACTTTCTGAGGTTAAACATCTTCCGACGATATGTGTCATGCTTATTGTGGAAATGTTTGAGCAAGCATTCTCTGAGTCTGTCATAATCTTGCTTCACTATGGTCTCAAACACAGCATGTGCCTGTTGTGCATTTATGTTTAACACTGGGACCAGGTGTGCAGGCCAATGCTCTTTAGGGATGCTGTAGCTATACAAATGTGATTGGAAATTTACCAAGAATGAGGCAATAATGGTGCCATCCTCGGCTTGCTTGCAAAACTTTGGTACTCGGAAATTTGCTAAAGATGAGCTGCTGATCGAGGTCATCAACGTCTCTGCTGGGTCATCCCTACTTTGCAGAAGTCATTCCCAATGTTCATCTTCTCGCTGTTGACGTTCGATCTCGTAACGTTCTCTTCTTTCTGTCTCCTCCCGTCGCCACTTCTCTCTCTCGAATTCTCTCTGCTCTCTTTCAGCTGTATCTTTGCGTCTCTGTTCTTCCATAATTATGTTTAATGATCAAGATTAAGAAGGCTGGGAATGTATAGTCTCAGTCTCGGAGTCAGAGGCTCTGTTGGTTTCGTCTTTCTGTGCAGCTTGTCATCATGACATGGCTGTTCTTCCTGGAATAATGTTAGCTGTGTCAGTTGCGACATAACCTGAATTAGTTGAGTGGGCATCTTCCCCCCTCCTTTCCTGCAGCAAAGTGAGAATTCCTATGTTCAGATTAGCCTTTGGGGATGTGAACGATAGAAACAATCAAAATAGAACTGACTGGTACACACTGAGCTATCCTAGCATTTTGAGGCTAGTATTACTGCTGACCGAATAGCTCTGCCACACTGAAACCGACTAACAGAACTGCTGGGTAGGAATAGCAACACAGATACTATCCTCCCACTGAGCTGATAGACTGAAACAAACACTGGTCTGAGTTATCTGAGTTTCCACTGCCTCTATCTAACCGCTGGCAGGGTTCCAACTAACTGGACATTTAATAATGACTCTGCCTGAGGCTCTCCCAAGTTAGCTACTTGGTCTAGCACTCCTCTCTCTTGCCATGCCCAAATTACCTCATTCACACATCCATATATGGCAATTCTAACTATAACAATTCTGTTCTGTCAGGGAGCCCTGCAGGTGGAGGTAGAGGGTGGGTCACCCTGACAGAATGTCTCAGATAACCTTTAACCTTGCCTGCTGATATTGTGAATGTGGACTGTTACTAGATATCTGATGAATAAATTCCTATTGTGACCTTTACACTCTGTGAGGGGTGTGAAGGTTATAGTTGGGCAGTGTGATTGCACACACCATATTCCCTTTCAAATTGGTAATCCTCAAAAAACAACGGCTCATTTTTCAGATAAAACTCACACTGGGTAGCTTCTCAGCAGCTTAAATGATGGTTTTGGCAAATATTAAGATCTCCAAGGTGCCTCGAGTCCTTTGCTAAGGTAGTATACCAGCAGACCCCTCCCCCCATAAAAATATATCAAGAACCATAAAATTGACCTTAATGTTAGTTTCCATGGAGATAACACTTTTTTGCCCTTGCATGACCTGCGTGAAATTGGTCAATTCATAAAATCATTAACTAGTACCCCATAAGACTCCAAGTTTTATGATTGTCCGTAACTAATCTGTTTCTCAATTGTGGAAAAAGGTGTGGGTAGCAGTAGATGATCAGCTGTTAGGTTTGTGGAATTCTCACTTCTGAGAAACTCTCGAAAAGGATATCGTATAGCTAATCCTACCAAACACAATTGCCGTTTAGTTGGTGGAGTTCCTCTATGCAACTGTTACCAAGTCCTAGGAGAAGACTATGGCAGTCTCTACAGCAATAATAACAAAATATATAGTGTGTGTGCGAAGTTTATGTAGCGGACAAGATGGCGTGCATGACTACAGTCACAATTCCAAGAAGACATGGCATGTGCTGATATATATGGTGTACAACAGCAACAGAGCCTCTGAATTGGACTTTGTTGACCTCTGTATCCTCTACTACAATATGCAGTTGCAGGAGACAAAATAACTTCTACATTTCACTTCTTATCCTGGAGGAGGCTGGAGCAGCCAGGCAAAACCTCGATTGAGCAAATTTAAGTTGATTGTCGAGAAAGTTATTGCAAGTCCATAAAATGCAAGTCCAACCACTGTATTGGATTATTGACATGTTAAACTACCCATGCCAGTTGGTGACCCTTTACCATTTTGTGGTATATACTTTTGACGATACTTTACCTTTATTGATTGTGTAATGGGTAAAGGGTTAGCCAACTGGTTATGATAGTTGTTTCCTTCCTTTCAACATTCAACATTTCAACAGGTCAATCCAACATTTCTATACAATATGTTTATTGCCTATGTTATTATATTGAAATTTCTTCTAAGGTAACAAATGTGGGTTGAATAGCAACCTAGTGGTGGAGGCTCTCTGCCATGATGAGGTCAACAAATTTACACTGGTGAATTTTTTTTTGTGTATTGTCCCTCCTGCTGCATCTAGTAGTATAGCAGTTCTGTCCTAGCCATTGTTCAATGTGTAAAATGTGACGAATTCATAAAATGAATGGGAGTGTAAATAATGATAAAATGTAACTAATGATAAAATGAAACAATGCAAGATTGTAACCAATGCTAAAATGAATAAGAGTTTAAAATGAATAAGAGTTTAAATATTGATAAAATGATTGAGAGTGTAACTAATAATGAGATGTGTAAATAGTGATAAAATGAATGAGATGTGTGATTAATAAAAAATGAATGAGTGTAAATAATGATGAGGGGTGTAAATGAAAAATGAATGAGAGTGTAACTAATGATGAGATATTTAAATAATGATAAAATGAATGAGACCTGTAACTAGTGATAAATTGAATGAGAGTGTAAAATGAATGAGTGTTAATACTGATAAAATGAATGAGATGTGTAACAAATGATAAAGTGATAAGTTGTGACTCAACTCTACTCGAGCTTAGTTACATGTATAGAAGTGGAGGAGATGTGACTAGCTATGTTCAACTCTATTCAATATTTTTCTCCGGGCTTCTCACTTGTTCTGGACTCTGTGGTGATTGATACACAAGCTCATTACTCCCTCATACAGTTCGACTACATCTCGTGAGCCACACCCAGCATCAATCATGTTCTATGAGTACACTAGCAGATATACCCTTGGAGTTGCCTGGGTTAATAAGGAATAATGTAGCTAGACACAGGACAATAGTCTAGTGTAGCTAGATACAGAACCATAGTCTAGTGTAGCTAGATACAGAACCATAGTCTAGGTGTAGCTAGATACAGAACCATAGAAGAAAAGCATCACCAGCTTTGGGAATTTGAACAATTTCGTGCATTCCATTCCTCTGGATTGAAAACCTTGCTGAAGAAAGTAATGATGGGTTCCGATAGTGGGATCAAATCATCAGACTGTGTGTGTTGATTGAGTTGTTTCTATGTACTTCCAGCAAATATCTCATGAAGTCAATACTTACATCTAATTGGAAAATGGCATGCCCAAAGGTATAATAACGTAACAGCTATATATAAAACTGCCTGATTTTTCCTGTTGTCTTAGATTCCTAGTCATGGTTTGACTCTGATGTCTTCCTTTGAATAGTGAGAATCTCTCCTAAGAATTATAAGATCTGAGTCAAACCATAGCAATTACTGAAAATAGATGCAATCAAGTTGGCAAGGATACTCAAATGACTGCATCTGCAGTGTTTTTTGCATCAGTGTTCCAAAACTCCCATGTCCTCATATTATATCGACAAAAACAGGTATTATATCGACAGAAACAGGACAGGGTAGAGAAATTCTTTACTGTTTGGGACAGTCAGCAAATTGTGTTATCTATATAGCAAGACTTCATTCTACCAGCTGTATTTCAGTGCCCTTGCTGCACCTCCTGCCCTGACAGTCTGGACTGGCTGCACTTCCTGCCATGGAGTGTGGACTGGATGCACTTCCTGCCATGGAGTGTGTACTGGCTGCACTTCCGGCCATGGTGTGTGGACTGGCTGCACTTCCTGCCATGGAGTGTGGACTGGCTGCACTTCCTGCCATGGAGTGTGGACTGGCTGCACTTCCTGCCATGGAGTGTAGACAGGCTGCACTTCCTGCCATGGAATGTGGCTGCACTTCCTGTCATGGAGTGTGGACTGGCTGCACTTCCTGCCATGGAGTGTGGACTGGCTGCACTTCCTGCCATGGAGTGTGGACTGGCTGCACTTACTGCCATGGAGTGTGGACTGGCTGCACTTCCTGCCATGGCGTGTAGACAGGCTGCACTTCCTGCCATGGAATGTGGCTGCACTTCCTGTCATGGAGTGTGGACTGGCTGCACTTCCTGCCATGGAATGTGGACTGGCTGCACTTCCTGCCATGGAGTGTGGACTGGCTGCACTTCCTGCCATGGAGTGTGGACTGGCTGCACTTCCTGCCATGGAGTGTGGACTGGCTGCACTTCCTGCCATGGAGTGGTGACTGGCTGCACTTCCTGCCATGGAGTGTGTACTGGCTGCACTTCCTGCCATGGAGTGTGGACTGGCTGCACTTCCTGCCATGGAGTGTGTACTGGATGCACTTCCTGCCATGGAGTGTGTACTGGCTGCACTTCCTGCCATGGTGTGTGGACTGGCTGCACTTCCTGCCATGGAGTGTGGACTGGCTGCACTTCCTGCCATGGCATGTGGACTGGCTGCACTTCCTGCCATGGAGTGTAGACAGGCTGCACTTCCTGCCATGGAATGTGGCTGCACTTCCTGTCATGGAGTGTGGACTGGCTGCACTTCCTGCCATGGAGTGTGGACTGGCAGCACTTCCTGCCATGGAGTGTGGACTGGCTGCACTTCCTGCCATGGAGTGTGGACTGGCTGCACCTCCTGCCATGGCGTGTGGACTGGCTACACTTCCTGCCATGGAGTGTAGACAGGCTGCACTTCCTGCCATGGAATGTGGCTGCACTTCCTGTCATGGAGTGTGGACTGGCTGCACTTCCTGCCATGGAGTGTGGACTGGCTGCACTTCCTGCCATGGAGTGTGGACTGGCTGCACTTCCTGCCATGGAGTGGTGACTGGCTGCACTTCCTGCCATGGAGTGTGGACTGGCTGCACTTCCTGCCATGGACCGGAGTGTGTATGGCTGGACTTCCTGCCATGGACTGGAGTGTGTACTGGCTGCACTTCCTGCCATGGAGTGTGGCTGCACTTCCTGCCATGGAGTGTGGACTGGCTGCACTGTACTAGGAAGCTTCTAAAGCCCTACTATCAATATCTTATACAGGCTAGCTGGTATAAACCATTGTGTACACCATTACTTCCAAGCTTCAACTACTCGCTTGTTGTTGCTGTTGCAGTTGTTATTGTTGCTGTAGCAGTTTTTATTGTTGCTGTTGCAGTTGTTATTGTTGCTGTAGCAGTTGTTATTGTTGCTGTTGCAGTTATTGTTGTTGCTGTAGCCTGTAGCAGCTGGTAGTGGAATAACAGAATTCAAGTTTAACTTAAATACATTTAACCTACATCATGTGACCAAGGTAGGATGGACTGCTATGGGTGTTCTTATTCAGTTCACTGAAGCTGGAAAAAGTTCTCTATCTGTACTTATCATTAAGCAGTGGGCATCCTCTGCACATGGTGCACCACCTAAAAGGAAGGTGTCAAAATTAAAACCTTTATTTGTACTTATTTATGCTGCTTAATAGCAATTCTGAAACAACTCAACATTAATAATGCAAAACAAAGCACTTCAAGTAAGTACTCAGAATAATATTGTCAGAGTGCAAATACGAGTAAAAATGTTTACTATTAAATTAATAGGGTAAGTGTTATCACAGAGGGAAGAAGTTTGTGATGTCTATCATGCAATTTGTGATGTGAAGGAGATTTTGATGACTTTGAGGAAGATATCGATTACTCTTGAGAAAATTTGAAGCGTTAATGACACTTCTAGAAGAATGTGTTAATTACCCATGGTAAATACTTGATGAATCAGGGGTTGATTGCCTAAGAAGATATGACGAAGGTGTTAATGATCATTGAGAAAGATCTTGATGGGCCTTCAGGACTATATTCATTGAGAACTGTCTTGATGGCCTTATAACGATTATTGAGAAGGGTCTTGATGGGCCTTCAAGACTGTATTCATTGAGATAGGTCTTGATGGACCCCTTGAAGACTATGTGCATAACGATCATTGAGATAGGTATTGATGGACCTTGAAGACTATGTTCATAACGATCATTGAGATAAGTCTTGATGGACCTTGAAGACTATGTTCATAACGATCATTGAGATAGGTCTTGATGGACCTTGAAGACTATGTTCATAATGATCATTGAGACAGGTCTTGATGGACCTTGAGACTATGTTCATAACGATCATTGAGACAGGTCTTGATGGACGACTATATTCATTGGTTACTTGAGGAAGCTTTGATTTTCCTAGTAGGTGATGTTGAGAAAAACGTCTGACCACCTTTGATGAAGGAGTTATTGATGTTCTTGAAGAATAACATTGATGGCAAGTGATGAAGAAGGTCCTAATTTTCCTTGAGAAAGCCAGATTAGTTTTTCTTTGAGTAAGGAAGTGTTGTTAGCTCTTAAAGTGGGCTTTCATATTTATGGTCCTTGTAGAAGGAGGTGTTAGCAAACTTTGAAGAAGGAAGTGTTGATAACTCTTAAGGAATGTTTTATTTTTCTAGAGAAAGGAGTCATTGAAGGTCTTTGATGAAGGAGGTGTGATGGAACTGAGGAAGGAGGAATGGAGGACCCTTAAAAATGATGTGTGTATAATGGCTCTTGAGGAATGGCTCTTGAGGAAGGTTTTGCTAGTCTTTGAAGAAGGTGCTGTTGATAAAATGTGAGAAAAGACTTTTTAAAGGCTACTGTGCAATGTATGATGCCCATTGGTGAATGAGGTGTTGAAGGTCATTTGATCCAATTGCCTTTTGGTAAGATATTTATGATAGTTATGTGGAATGAGTGATTGACTTGTGGAAGGAATAGTTGATTGTTCTTGAGGAAGAATGCTCCTGAATGTGCTGATTATATTAGGATGGTTCATGAGGAAGGAGTTGTTGATTATCCTTTAGTTGTCAATGGCCTCAGAAAGGAGGTATTAACAGCTCTTGAGAAAGAATGTACAGGAATGGGGAGGTGGGTTAATGCTCATGATGGACGAGTTCTTGATTGTCTTTGAGGAAGTAAGATGTTGATGATCCGATGTATTGATGACTTTGTATCGGGTCTTGATGGTTGACAGTATTGATTTCAACTCGAGAAAAAGTATTTTGATTGACTTTGCGGAAGGTTTTCATATCCATAGAGGAAAAAGGTATCGAAAAGCAGTGTGTAACTGGCCTTGAGCAAGTATGCATTGATGATAAGAATGAATTGGAGGTTCTTGAGGAAGGAGTTGATAGTCCTAGAGAAAGGCAGTGTTGATGACTAATTAGAAGACAACATTGATACTTTTTGTAATGAAAGAGGTGTTGATGGAGCTTGGAGGAAGGAAAGGGTTGGGAGGAGTTAAAAGCCATAGCGGGAGGAAGTTTTGATGACCCTTATCAAGGAAGGATGTCTGATCATCTCATAGGAAGTTCTGGATGGCCCTCGATGAAGGATGCGTTTTTTGGAGGATGAATTGATGCAACTTGTAGAAGGAGATGTTGAATGCCCCTGAGCAGTGAGTTGTTGATGACCCTATAGGAAGTGGCATACATTATGAGGTTAAATAATTGGTACTGATGTCCCACTTGCTCCACTGTCATATAGGCTAGACAGGGTGATATATTATATATGTAGATGCCATATATATGTCTAGGTCGTTATAGGGAAATGAAATGATAGCTATGACAACTTGAATTGAATTATAGCCACATAACTATCTAAGAAAATTTGCTGACGTTTTATGAAATGTGATGGTGAATGGCAAGCTTTTGTTTGGATGGATGCAGAGATTTTGCCAGCTACCAATCCTGTGCACCCCACAATTTTTCAACTCTGTAGGGACGATAGCAGATATATCCATGCCCTTGCATGTTTCACTTCCTGACATTAGCAGATATATCTGCAAAGAAATCGCAACTTGGGAGACACTACCAAAAAGCTTTGCTAGAGCTCGCATGTAAAATATAAGTCAAGCTGTTGGCTGGTAAGGCTGTACCTAACCCTACTCTACTGGAATAGCAGCACGGTTGCTGAAATGAGAGATTTATAGCAGCAAGCATCATTGTTGAAATGTTAAGATTTACAGTGGGAAGTGTCTTAGCAAAAGGTGAGTAGCTAGTTACAGTGTATGGCTACTTCTAGCTCAAATCTGACAATACTAAAGTAGAAGTGCCCTGAGACAGAATCATTGCCTGCCATATTAGAGCTTGAAGGCTGAGTTATTCACTAGCAAGGACTACTACAGTCATCGACCTCAATCACTAGCCAAGAAGAGAAGCAAATAAGCATTACAAGAGTATACCTGATAGACCCATCAAGCCATGGAAAAAGCACTCCTGCCTCTTGCTGTTACTACACAACATACTTGAAATAAAAGTCAAGCATCGCATTATTTTAATTGTTATCTCTAAATATTTAGAGATCTTTAAAACCCAAATAAACTTAATTGGAATTATGGGAAGACATGCCGGTGCCTTGAACATTTCCCATTTGTAGTCTCCCCGTTATAAGATGGTACATGTGAATCCTAAGCAGGTATGTCGGCCTATGAATACATAACACCATGGTCAGACAGACACAAACCTGTCTATCATGCCATCGACATTTAGGGAAGGGTTGGCTATTTATTTCACTGTTTAATTTGCAATCATTTATATATTGTTGGGTAATTGATTCTTACCTTGGTAATATGACAGGAAACTGAAGGCAAGTTATCGTGAATTGTCTCGTGCATTTTTCTCTTCTTTGAATCTTTTCTCGATTGAGTTGTTGTTTCCATTGGTACCATTAATATGGGAGATTTGGATGCAGATTGTGACACCTCAAGTGGGTGGGAGATGGTTTTTCTCTTCTTTGACTTTGGTGAGAATTGGTGAGATTTGGATGCAGATTGGGACACCTCAAGTGGGTGGGAGATGGTTTTTCTCTTCTTTGACTTTGGTGAGAATTGGTGAGATTTGGATGCAGATTGGGACACCTCAAGTGGGTGGGATATGGTTTTTCTCTTCTTTGACTTTGGTGAGAATTGGTGAGATTTGGATGCAGATTGGGACACTTCAAGTGGGTGGGAGATGGTTTTTCTCTTCTTTAACTTTGGTGAGAATTGCTTTGCTGTCTGTGTTGGTGTTCTTGGTATGACCGACCAGTAAGCAGATTGGGATACAGCATTTGAGTAGCAGATTGTTTTTCCCTTCTCGACATTAAGCGACCGTCGATTTTTTGTTTTCTTTGGTGATATTGGTGTGCGGCAATTAGGTGTGGTTTGGGACACATCAAGTCGGTGAGATATTGTATTTATCTTCTTTAAATTTTGTGCTGATGGGTTAGTGGTTTCCTTCATTGCTGTTGTTGGTTGTGTGTAACTTTTGGATGCAGTTTTGTGCACCTCAAGTCGGTTGGTGATTGGTTTTCTCTTGACTGGTTGCTGTGGCAATTTATTTGGTGTTACTCTTGGCGTTCTTGGTGTGGGAGACATTGACTCCGGTTGGTTCACTGCTAGTGGATTGCTCATTTTTTGCTTCTTTAATTGACATGGCAATTTTCTTGTGGGTGTGGCCACTTCCTGGTAAACATATAATATATATAAAAAACAAGAAATAATAATGTCTTTGTCTTTAGTTCTAAAAAGGAATGTTACATACCATGCATACATCTTGACCCCTCTCCAGAAGAACTGACCCACCAATTATACCTACACCCTCTAGAATAACTCATGGCATCCAGAATATTTTTGTCATTATTTTTCAAGTACAATAAGCTTCAGTTAAATATACCTGCCCCAATTTAAGCAAAAGGTACATTGGACTTGTTCTGCCAAAACTCTTGCAGTTAATACCAGGAATACCTCCTTTCCTGGTGAAAGAATTCAGACTATTTCTTAAATAGGTGCCCATTGAATTCTAATTTGGAAAAGAGCTTATGAAAACTGTAGAATCAGCCAGAAAGAGACCATTAAAATTTGCGATCATTTGCACATAAATCATACGATAATTCAACAAATCTCTATTTTTATAAGGTTTTATTTGAAGTTACAATTCCATAGAGTACTGTCTCTGCATTGCTGTGCCCAAAGAAAATTCTGCTCCTATGTGGTAGATGTTAACTAGAGGCTAGTTGGAAAACTAGTAGCTAGCATTGGGGGTTTTCATTGTTTCTTGGTAAGCATTATCCAGTGCATCTGCTATTGATATGGCTTGTAGCTGTCGCTCTCACATTGCAATCAAGCCCTCTACTAGGCCATAGGAAATACAATAGCAAACAAGGAAAAAATTAATTTGGGGACTTCCTTCTTTGGATTGAGCCAAGACCAGTGCAGCAAGGTTTGTATTCTCACATGCATCCACAGAGGGCTCTATTCAAAACCTGTAGCCTGTGCCTTTCCTTAAGTAGCTGATTCATCAATAGTGGGCTTGCTTTGTTGGGCCAATCCTGGACCAGCAGAAGCTAGTAGAGCTCCAGCTATTGAGAGTGGGTTTAGTTTCTCAGTACTTTATTGAAAGTGAATTCTACATGTATATAGGGTGACTAGAAGCTCTTACATTTTATCAACTTTCTTTGTTCTTGACTCTATAACAAGGCTAAGTCTATCCCGATACATCACTGACAGGAGTAGCTACCTAGCTTTATTCACTACTGGTTAGCTAGTTAACAAGAGTACTTATCCGGATAGGTTTAAGAGATTCCTCCTAACAGAGTTGTATCATTTGGATGGATAACCTACCACAGAATTTGCTGCCTTTGAAGAAGTGAAATGCATTATACAAGTTTATTGTCAATATAATTCCAGATAAACCCACATGTGGGTGTTTTCATTCTAAGAATTATTTTGGAGTTTGTAAACAATCCCAATATTATTATGATCCCTATTTAAAAACTGTGACCAAAAATAAAACATATACTCAGCTAAAACTCATTGTAGTAGCTTCTTAAAAATGTAAGTGTCTTCAGCTGATTTAACCACCTAAACACTCCAAGCATGCCTTAGATCCTTACAAAGGTAGTAAACGAGAAGTCTAAAAATATTAAAATCGTGAAGTTTCCTCTTCAAGATATTGTACTTAATTTTCTTACCACACATAACTTGTGTATAGTATGTCTGTTGCTCATAACTTTATTACTATATAGAAGATTCCAAACTGTCCTAATGGTGAATCCATTTCTAAATAGAGTATCATCTATGTATGGAGATTTCTACTTTTTTCGATTCATAACTTCATAGAAATGTCCATTTTTAGAATCAAAAATTAACCCATTTCTAGTTTCAGCATTAATCCATTTCTCACTCAGCTAAACACCCAAAAATCAGTAAAGGGTTATCAAAATCATAAACATGCTACTGCACGTGCAATATCGAGTCAAGCTGAGCTGAGTGAGCAAGTAACTGTACATTTTTGTTACAGAAGGGATCAGTTGGTTTTCTCTGACGTTTACTCTTGTGGCAATAGTGAACAGTACAAAACTTCAACAACAGCAAGTAACTAGTTATAATCATGCATATCAAGTGGTTTCATCAGAGCTGATTCTTATGACAATAGCTAACCACACAGAACTGGGCCAAGTCAGCAACAGCTGCACATCTTCATACCAAGAAGTTTTTTTGTTGAGAAGTTTACTCCTGCGACAATAGTTAGCAGCACAGAGCTTCAGCAAAACATATAATACATGGGCACATGGATCTACCTTTATAATTAAACAAAACACAGTGAATAGTAATAATATGACAGGCTATTTCTGGTTTGTTACTAGTGGCTGCTGGACTATAATAAATAGCAAAACTAATTTTTTAACAAAAATGTTCATATTGGTAAAAAAATAGTCTTTTTTGTGAAACATTTTTGTCTTATTATAATTATGTATGTCAGGACCCTCTAGTGCCTGCCAGCATAAACGTCCCCAAATTAAAATGTGAATAACTTTTATATTGTTAGAATTATCATGAAAATAATATTATTTTTGAAACATACATTTAAAAAACTGCTCCAGGGAGTAATTCAGATCCTGAAAGAAAAAGATAAAAATTGACCAATCAAAACTACTTATTTTGACTTGTTACCATGGAAACCAATGATGTCATCGACCTGCAGGTGCTCTCGTGTTCAGTTTTAGCTTGTTTAGAGAAAGCTCTTGAAATGTCAGCTAAGAAGCCTTGGACGAACAAAAAAACTGGTTGCTACTAGGTTAGCAAATGCTAGATCTAAAAGAGCTCAAGATACCCGGGTAGCGATTGCCACATCTCAAGAGCGCGAGCCCTCTAGTGTTACAGCTGCTTCTGTCGCTGCTGTTTCAGAGCTCCAGGATGACCATTCTGTCCATGCTGCACCACTGCATCGCACTGTGGAGAGCGAACCCGAGAGCATTTCAGGGATCAAGTGGCGTTTACGACTCCAGCCATCAACAAATTCGTGCGTTTTTTTTTAATTTTACGCACGCGCGTTCTGGGTGGAGGTTCATTTCAGGTTCATTTCATGATGAATCGCATTGCAGCCTTTGCATACGCTCGCGTGATGCTAATTTGGAGGGGGTAGTCTTTTTAATTGTGTGTTTTCTTTTCAAGCAATCCAATTTCATGAAATATCATCCAAATAAACAATCCAAATTTCATGAAATATCCAAATAAAAATATCAAATAAATAATAATACGGTATTGGGTTTTAATTTCTGTAATATGTTATTATAAGTTAAAGCTAGAGTTGTTAGGGGAGTAAGAACCATGGGGGCCGTGGGGCCAAGGCCCTCCCAATATTCAACAGCTAGGGGCCCCGGGCCCCCCAATAATATGAAAGGTGTTGCTTACAACTCTACTATCTATGTAAACTTGGCACAAAGTAGCTCAGTAGGTGGTTAACCAAGGAGAGACAGTTGCATTTTTAATTTTTTTAAAACTTATGGTTACAAATTTAGAGCTCCGTAGATTCTGCAAACTTCATGGTATGCACTTGATATAGCTCAAAAGATAGGTCTCTCTGTGTGCTCTCTTTTGATACTAAACTAGATGGACTACACATACTGGTGCCATGCCAGCCATAATCAACTAGTACGAAGCACTAAGGGAAACAATGGAGATTTCTTCTCATGGAATGGATGACTGTTCTAGATGAGCAAATGGTATTCTATCGCTGATGGATATATTCTGCACATATTTTGGATTGGAGCTATTAATCTTGAGTATGAATCAACAGCTGTCCATTACCCTTCAGGCAGAGGAGACTAATGTTGATGACTGTTTTATGGCTATAGACTTGTGCATTCGCTCACTTGAGAGAATTCATACCAATCATCATTTTAAATCTTTCTATGATTCTGTAGTAGTGAAAGCCTCGAAAGTGTGTTGTGATCCTCCTGTTCTACCTCACCAAAGGCAGTTTCCAAGGAGATTAGATCATGGAGCACCACAGCATACCTTTACATATATTGAGGATTATTATAGAAAGGAGTATTTTGAAGCAATTGACCATATGAAGGGTGAACTACAGAGACAATTTCAGCAAGAAAACTTCATTTTTGTGAAGACTATTGAATCATTGTTGGTGGACAGTGCAAATGGCAAAAGTGTTTCACTTTCTGCAAGACTGAAAGAGTTGTATGGCAGTGATATCAACATGGACAAGTTGGAAATTCATTTAAAAATGATTCCAGATATAAATCAAGGCTACACCCTTGGATGGTATCACAATCCAGAAAGTGGCAATTAATGTGTACCAGTGGCTTAGGAAAGTGTGCTCTGCAGCACTATGTCGAAACCAGATTGTGCTTGGTGGTGTTGGATCTATTATTCAAATAGATGAGTCACAGTTCACACACAAACCCAAGGTATCACTGTAACATTGATATACTTGAATGGATGATCACTTTTGTTATTGACTGTTTAGCATCATAGAGGCCGCCCACCTACTAAGGATACTTGGATATTTGGAATGGTTGACACGGATCATACGCCTGCTCTTGGTACACACTTGATAAATGTATTGTGCCTATTTCACAAGATTTTAATTCAATGAAATTTATTTAGGTTACATGCAAGTTGTGGACAAGAGGGACGCAGCCACCTTGCTACCCATTATCCAGGCGCATGCTGCACCTGGATCAATAATCCATTCAGACCAGTGGGCAGCTTATAGGCAGGTAGCTGGAATTGTGGCACATGAGACTGTGAACCACTCTATTGAGTTTGTGAATCAGAGTACGGGTGTGCACACCCAACATATTGAATCCTATTGGAACAGGTATGGTTTGTGGAACATAATTTTTTTATAGTAACAACAATTATTATATTGTGCAGGTGAAGGTGAAGCTAAAGAGGATGAAAGGAGTTCATCGCCACCAGCTCCCATCCTACCTGGATGAATTTATGTGGCGGGAGAGAAATGGAACAACCAGTGGAGTAGGAACATATAATGGATTGGGGGGGCCGAACCGATGAATGTTGCTGTCGAGGGAATGCATGCAACCAATCACTAACATAGACTATTTTTGAGTTTTTATATAGTGACCAATGAGCAAAGAACAAATGCATGTTTTATAGCTAATAGTAAAAATTATTTATAGTTTTCCAAAAAAGTTCTTCCTTCTCTCGCATCTAGAAATAAATTCTCTGGCCACATCAACAAGGTCTAGTTTATCTGTTCTTTCGCGATGCATATGCAGTAGCATACAATGATTTAGCCTCTCTTGTATCATGGAGTTCCGAAGGTAGTCTTTTATGCGTTTTAGAGCAGAAAAGCTGCGTTCAGCAGATGAAGTGGTGACTGGAATGGTAAGATAGATTTTAATGAGTTTGTGGAATTCTGTGATGATTTTCTTGAGACAGATTGGTGGTTTAGAATGTCACAAATAGTCTGAACTCTTGTCACTTTCTGGATTGTGATACCATCCAAGGGTGTAGCCTTGATTTATATTGGCGAGGTAGAACAGGAGGATCACAACACACTTTCGAGGCTTTCACTACTACAGAATCATAGAAAGATTAAAAATGATGATCGGTATGAATTCTCTCAAGTGAGCGAATGCACAAGTCTATAACCATAAAACAGTCATCAACATTAGTCTCCTCTGCCTGAAGACAGCTGTTGATTCATACTCAAGATTAATAGCTCCAATCCAAAATATGTGCAGAATTTATCCATCAGCGATAGAATACCATTTGCTCATCTAGAACAGTCATCCATTCCATGAGAAGAAATCTCCATTGTTTCCCTTAGTGCTTCGTACTAGTTGATTATGGCTGGCATGGCACCAGTATGTGTAGTCCATCTAGTTTAGTATCAAAAGAGAGCACACAGAGAGACCTATCTTTTGAGCTATATCAAGTGCATACCATGAAGTTTGCAGAATCTACGGAGCTCTAAATTTGTAACCATAAGTTAAAAAAAAATTAAAAATGCAACTGTCTCCCCTTGGTTAACCACCTACTGAGCTATTTTGTGCCAAGTTTACATAGATAGTAGAGGTGTAAGCAACACCTTTCATATTATTGGGGGGCCCGGGGCCCCTAGCTGTTGAATATTGGGAGGGCCTTGGCCCCACGGCCCCCATGGTTCTTACTCCCCTAACAACTGTAGCTTTAACTTATAATAACATATTAACAGAAATTAAAACTCAATACCGTATTATTATTTATTTGATATTTTTATTTGGATATTTCATGAAATTTGGATTGTTTATTTGGATGATATTTCATGAAATTGGATTGCTTGAAAAGAGAACACACAATTAAAAAGACTACCCCCTCCAAATTAGCATCACGCGAGCGTATGCAAAGGCTGCAATGCGATTCAATTCTTGCATCATGAAATGAACCTGAAATGAACCCCCACCCAGAACGCGTGTGCGTAAAATTAAAAAAACGCGCACGAATTTGTTGATGGCTGGAGTCGTAAACGCCATTTCAGAGCTCGAAACAGAAATGGAGGAAGATTCTGATGATGAGCAGGCACAATTGATGTTTGATGACTTCATGGTGGCTCTGCCTCTGCACACTCGAAAGTTGTTCGCTGTTGTTCTTATGGAGAGCTTCAAGAAGAGACAGAAGATGTCAGTAAGGAATGCTGCTCTGGAAGCTGGCTCCATTGTTGGCTGGAATGAGAAGACCGTGAGAAAGCACAGAAATGACTTCTTCACCAACAATGGCGAGCTAAGTTCCACCAGACAGGAGAAGCATGAGAGAACAATAGTCTACCATAATGAAGAGGTTGGCTTGTCATATAATATAGTATGTTTCGCAGATCAAGCTTTAATATATTTTATGTTGATCAATGAATCACACAGCTGCTGAGTGGGTCCGGAAGAATGCTTTCTCGCGTGGGAAGCCAAACATGACTGCTCAAGTATTCTGTGCTTGGGTAAATGAGCACTTGTTACCTTCTAGTCACTTGCCACCACACTTCCCCAGGAGCGTTTCCTTGCGGACTTCCATGCGCTGGCTCCACCATCTTGGGTTCAGGCCTATCAACCACAAAAAGGGCATATACATTGACGGACATGAGAGGGAGGATGTTGTCAAATATCGAAAGGTATATTTGCATACTATATTCTACATTAATACACAATTAAGCTGATATTACATATACATTATAGGAGTTTCTGAAAGAGATGGAGTTGCTCTACCAGTCACACAAGCCCCCACCTCAATGCAGTGACGAGGTGCCCCGAGTTAGGCAGGAGGAGAAGGAGGACAAGAAGACACTGGTAGTTCTCTACCATGATGAGAGCATCTATAATGCAAACGAAGGTCAGACGTGGATGTGGGGCGAGGAAGATAAGCCAGCTATACTACCAAAGACGAAAGGTAGTGGAATTATGGTTGCAGATTTCGTGGATGAGCACGAAGGTTATCTCAGGCTCACTCCTGAACAGCATGCCATAGCTCAGAGATTCCACTCAAACATCAAGAAAACAGCAAGAGTTTTCCTAGAATATGGTGCTGAGCGACAGGGGTATTGGACAGGTGATCGCTTCATGGGGCAAATGGAAATGGCATGCGACATTGCCAGCTTCAAGTATCCTCCAAGCATGCAACAGTACTGTTCATCCTGGATCAGAGTAGCTGCCACAAGAAATATGGTACAAATGCTCTTATTGCGAAGAATATCTTAGTTAAGGATGGAGGGCCACATCAAGTTCGTGACACAATTTGGGGCAATGGACCACAGAGCACGGTCCATCAAGATGGGACTGCAAAGGGCCTCAAGACCATCTTGGCAGAGAGAGGCCTAGTGAACATTGGCCACTTAAAAGCAGATGAGCTGAGAGAAATTTTATCTTTTCATGAGGACTTTCAGAAAGAAAAGACACAGGTCGAACACTATGTTCACAGTCAGGGCCAGCGATCCATGTTCCTGCCAAAGTTCCATTGCGAGCTTAACCCCATCGAGCGAGTGTGGGGTCAGTCGAAGAGATATTGTCATGCTTACACGAACTATACATACTCATGGACTTAAGGAGATCATGAATCCAGCTCTCGACTCTGTTTGTATTGATCTTATTAGAAAGTACTTCAGAAAGACGAGGGAGTATGAAAGAGCCTATTTAGAAGGGAAACAGGCAGGAAAGGAGGTGGAAGGAGCTGTTAAATTGTATAAGTCACACCGGCGTATATTTAATGAAAGTGTGTAACTTCTTCCACTCACTCAACTTAAATTGCATCTAACTTAGTAAATATTCACTTAATCAAAATTCTGTCTTGACCATTTTGTAGCATTTTCTTTGCATGTAATAGTAATATCAATTATGAACTTTTACCTTGAACTCTGTGGACAAAATGTCTATTTGTTTAATCGGTGCATATCTCATAAAAAAATAAATATTACACCTTGACCACTTTGTCAACACTTTGAAGTGTTATTAGTGTGGAGAGTTTGGGAAATCCCCCCCTACAGCCTTGATTTCAAGGTATACCCCCGCAAACATTTTGCTATATACTTGTGGTTATCACTATGCAGAAATTTATTGTGTGACCTTGTGTACCAGGGTGTCCCCTATCCACTGACCAAGTTTCAGAGTGTTCCTTCATTCCTATGTGGACTTTATGCACCATTATATTAAAAAAAGCATTTGGGGACGTTGATGTTGGCAGGCACTTATATTTATGTGATTCACCTACAGAAGCAACTACAGAAGCAAAACCAAACATTATATATACAAAAAATATTAAATGAACATAAATATGAGATATTTCCCTTCACCTGACCAGTATATAGATTGCTATTATAAAATAACTTCCAGTTCAACAGGATAAGCGAGCTAAATGCAAAGTTTGAAAGTGGCTGATATTCGAAACTACCATCATGAACGATCTCTTCCAGGTGTTTATTATATTCCTGAGACCTGCTCAGGAAAGACCACAAGTCCACAAGAACCTATGTTTACATGAAATCATTCTGAATTCCTTTGCTCTTGAGGAAGTAGGTGTTCCTAGAATTTCTTGGGTGTAAGTTTTACAGACATAGCCAGATGAAGCATTCAGAAGGTTTTGTTTGCCTACCTCAAATGGAACTGATTCTTAGACCAAACTGCAGCTTATTGTATTTATACTCCAAACATATACTCCAAACAGTATATTTTTGAAAACTAAATCAACTCGGTAGCCAATCAATTAATACCAGGCTTACTCTCAAACACACATAAATTTCTTCCCACACATAATTTTAAATAATTAAAAATATATATTTGTGAATGCAGTTACTGTATGTAAAGTATAGTAGTTACCGCTTTCCCCAGATTGTACCAGCATCCATCGACATCTTCCATATCAATGTTGGACAGTGGGATTTTAATCTCAGCAAGAAATCTATCCTTGCCAAACCGACTCCAGTCCCATACACACAACCAGAGAGTGCACTGAGGAATCCGAAACTTCTCAAAGTGGAACTACATTGACCAAATTGAAAAACAGTATTAACATAATTATGTATTTAAATGAAGATCAAGTAGAGCTAGGTTACAAGTTTGCATTTATCTAACTTAGCAGATTATTAATTTCATTGTTAGTGCTAGTGTTCTACCACAACACATGTTAGGTTGGCATGATGTACATGCATAGCAGCTACTAAATAATTATGCAGATTGAAGGGAGAAAGGTATCTTAGTAGGTTAGCCAAGTGGATATATCTACAAACTCGACATCAGTCACAAAAAATATATAAAAATCGTGCTAAATACTACAATTTTATCTACTGATGTTTAGTGGACCACTCTAGTAAATTGAATCTTGTTTGACATGGCCAACGAGCAAATTGTAAAAAAAATTAATAAACAGCTGATAATCACACCTACTCTCACGGATATTCTCTTCCTGACCTCTTTTAATGCAATATCTGGAAGCTCTAAAAGCTGCAAAGGTATCTAAGCTTACATGTATAATAACTGTAAGCTTATTCATGATGTGATTGATTCTTGTGAGCATGCTCAGTGAGCTCAATAGCCAGCCTTTTGTGCTTTGTTCATTGTTCATTGTTTGTTTAGGCCCATGTGTGGCCGACTTACCTTTTTGTGTATTATATATATATGTGTCTGGGTTGCAACTATGACTTGAGTTTTTATTGACCATTTACAATTGAGTGCTCTAACTAGCTAGTCACCACATTTTTGGCGATGAGGATGGGATGGCTACTCATGGATATCTCGGAGAATTCAAGCCGAACAAGGATGACTGGAAATCGTACATCGAATGCACCAAGCAATACTTCACTGCAAATGATATGACAACGCCGCCAAGCAGCGGGCTGTTCTCATCAGTGCCTGTGGCCCTGCCACATACAGGTTGATCAAGGACGTTGTGACACCTGAGGCACCCAGTGATGTAGCGTTTGAAGTCATCATAGAGAAGATGACTAAACATTTTTAACCAACCCCTTCAGAGATTGTTCAATGCTGTCGGTTCAACAGTCATGTTCGCCGCCCGCATGAATCAATTGCCGTCTATGTCTCCCAGCTCAAGCAACTGGTTGAGCACTGCCACTTTGGTGACACGCTGAATCAGATATTGAGAGACTGCTTAGTCTGTGGTGTAGCAAACGAGAAATGGCAACAGCGTCTCTTGTCAAAAGAAGTCTTAACCTATGACAAGGCTCTGAAGCTGCTACTAGCTATGGAGGCAGCTGAGAGAGAAGTAAAGGATCTTGGTGGAGTGAAGGAAGTTCACAACATTCATAGATGCCCACCTCCCAATCACTTCAGCAAGCTACCATCACCATTTCAACCACAAAGGAGTGGGAGCGCTGCCTGCTACCATTGCGGTGATAATCACAACCCATCTGAATGCAGGTACATCAAGGAAGACTGTTTCTTTTGCCAATCCAATGTATAATTTCCGCTCATCGGAAAGTCATCCCCTGTTCGTGTAACTGAACATACAGAACGCACTGATATCAATGGAGGTGGACACAGGAGCCACTCTCTCCATCATCAGCCACCATACCTATGATACAACCTGGTCAGGAACTCAGGCCCCAACCATCAAGGCCTCACTGCAAAGCTGTGCACCTATACAGGGGAGGAGATATCTGTCGATGGAGCAGTAGATGTGGATGTAACATACAAGAACCATAAGGTATCCCTGAATCTCGTAGCAGGAGATGGACCCAACCTCATGGGCTGAGACTGGTTCCATCAGTTCAAGTTAGACTGGATACAGCTGCATCAAGTGCAGGCAGAGATGAAGATCAGCTCGACAGAATCCTGGACAAGCACATGGACCTTTTCAGGCCGGAACTTGGAAAGATCGCAGGAATCACTGCTAAGCTGTATGTGAAGCCTGATACTCAGCCTAAGTTTTGCTGAGCCCGCCCAGTACCTTTTGTCATCAGAGCCAAGGTGGAAGAGGAAATCAATCGTCAGGTGAGGGAAGGAATCCTTGAACCAGTGAAATTCTCAGAGTGGGATACCCCAGTGGTGCCAGTGCTGAAGAGAGATGGCTCAATTAGGCTATGTGGTGATTATAAGATCACCGTGAACCAAGCAACAATGGTCAATACTTACCCACTGCCTAGAATTGATATGTTTGCATCACTTGCTGGGGGAACAGTCTTCTCTAAATTAGATCTGGCTCACGCCTATCAGCAGGTACTCTTGGACGACAAGTCAAGAGAGTTGGTGAATCAACATGCACAAAGGCCTATACAGAGTGAACAGACTTCCGTTTAGAATTTCATCCGCTCCTTCACTGTTCCAGTGCATCATGGAGAGCATGTTGCAAGGCTTACCAGGAGTGTACGTCTATATTGATGACATCTTGGTGTCTGGTCAAACAGCTGAGGAACATTTGCGAAACATTGAAGCAGTCCTGACACGGCTGGAGCAAACATGCCTGAAACTCAAACTAAGCAAGTGCTCATTCGTGTTGTCTCATATTGAATATTTGGATTTCAGAATCTCTGCAGAAGGTTTACAGCCCACGTTGGCCATCCAGAAAGTTCCAGCTCCACAAGACGTATCCCAACTGTACAGGTTACTTCAAAAGAAAATGAAATGGACATGGGGTAACGAACAGAAGGAAGCATTTAAAGAAGTGAAGTCGCTGCTCACATCAGATTGCCTGTTAGTGCACTACGACCCTTCCAAGGAGCTTGTTTTGGCCTGTGATGCTTCACCATGTGCTGTTGGAGCGGTTATCTCGCATTTGGGGACTGATGGCCAAGAGAAGCCCATTGCATTTGCGTCAAAGTCATTGGCACCAGATGCCAAGAAATACTCTCAACTCAAGAAAGAGTGGCTGGCCATAGTCTTTGTGGTGAAATGGTCCACCAATACATTTTTGGTCGACACTTCGTGATTTTGTCAGACCATAAACCTCTCCAACATCTCTTCAAGGAAACCAGTGCCACGCCAACTATGGCCTCTGCTATGATACAGAGATGGGCTCTGACTTTGGGAGGCTACGACTACAACATCTTGTACACGCCAGGGGTGCAGCACACAAATGCTGACCTGTTCAGTTGCTACCCTTGACGGATGCTCCATTGAAGATACCCATTCCGCTGGAGACGATACTACTGATGGAAACCCTCAGCTCATCTCCTGTCACTGCTACTCAAATTAAGCAGTGGACATCCAAAGATCCTGTGCTATCCAAGGTGAAGGACTTTGTACTCCATGGGCGGCATCACTCAAGCGAAGGAACACTCACACCCTTTCATCAGTGCCAGGATGAGCTCTCCGTGCATGATGGATGCCTTCTCAGGGGAAACAGAGTGGTCATTCCACCTGCAGGGGAGAATCAGAGTCATGGATCTGCTATATGAGGGACATCCAGGCAACACGAGGATGAAGGCCTTAGCACGTTCATTCGTTTGGTGGCCCGGCATTGACCATGATCTGGAAGAGAAAGTGAAACATTGTGATCCCTGTCAATGAATAAGGCATCATCCTACGCCAGCACCACTACACCCATGGGAGTATCCCAAACATCCTTGGGAGAGACTTTATGCACATTTTGCAGGCAGAATGTTTCTCATACTCATTGATGCTTGCTCTAAATGGATAGAAGTGAAGCGGCTATCTGCCGCCACTTCAACCATCACTATCGAACATCTGAGATCAATATTTGCCACACATGGTCTGCCAAAGATACTACTGACAATGGTACCCCTTTTACGAGTGCTGAATTTACAACATTCATGGAGAACAATGGGATTCCCAATGTCAAATTGTCACCTTACCATCCCGCCAATAATGGTTTAGCTGAAAGAATGGTCTGGACTTTCAAAGAAGAAAGTGACCGCTGGCTCGCTGGATACCAGAGTTTCGAGGTTCCTGTTCTGGAATAGCCTCACTCCACACACCACAACAGGACTGACACCCGCTGAACTCTTGTTGGGAAGGATTCCACGGTCACAGTTGGATTTACTGAAACCACAACTAGCTGCTAAAGTACAGCAGAAGCAGGATGCACAGAAGAAGAATCACGACACCAGAGTCAAGCGCTCAGGAAATTTGAAATGGGTGATCAGGTGTTTGTGAAAGATTTTACTCATCGGAAAATCTGGTTAACTGGAACTTTGTCTCAGGTCAAGGGTCCTTTGTCTTATCATGTGACATTAACTGATGAACGAATAGTTCGCCGACACGTGGACCACATTCGTTCCCAAACATCATCAACAACTGATGACCCAGGAGGGGACATCATTGACATATGAACTCCCGTTGTAGTTGAGGCACCCAATGGCAAGACACAACCACAAGTTCTCCTCTAGAGAGAATACCCCCAACCATAACTGCACCCTTGACGGCAAGCCACCCAAGAGGCCGAGTAGTTCCACCTTCAACTGCACCTTCTCGTAGATCACCTCGAGATGTACCACCTGTTTATTACGGACCAAAATTTTGGTAGCTGAACCTCAAACTAGTGAGGGAGGAATGTAATAACTGTAAGCTTATTCATGATGTGATTGATTCTTGTGGGCATACTCAGTGAACTCAATAGCCAGCCTTTTGTCCTTTGTTCGTTGTTCATTGTTTGTTTAGGCCCCTGCGCGGCCGACTTACCATTTTGTGTATATATGTGTCTGGGTTGTTGCACCTATGAGACTTGAGTTTTTATACCATTTACAATTGAATGCTCTAGCTAGCTAGTCACTACAACGTGGAACTTTGAACCATTCTCTCTTGTAAAAGTGTTATATATTCCTGGAATGGATTTCATTTGTTGTAGACAGAACGCTATAACAATGGTATTTTTACCTACATCAATGGAGCTGATTCTTATACCAAACTTCAGCTTATACCAATCTGGTGCACATGCGTGTTTGAGAGAGAGAAGAAACAAGTCAACTAATGCACGTAGTATGGTGTGTGGATATGATCTTGACTTCTTCCAACCATTCCCATGTGATTGTGTGAGTGTATGAGTGAGGGAGATAAGAAACAAGTCAACTAGTGTGTACAGCATCTTCACCTTCACAACACCTGTTGGTTAAGTGACATTATATGACACTTCCAGCCATGAAAGAGTTAAGCTACAGGTTATCTGAGTAGTTTTCTTAAGAACTCCTCCATAATAGTAGTGAGAGGGGAGCCAACCACAGAATTGCACCTATTGCACCCACAGGTGTGCACAGCATTACTATGTTGGGGGGGGGAGAAACATAGCATTGCATGGTGCATGCAAAATAGCTAGGGATGGTCTGCATTCTACAAGGTATAAGCTATATTACCTCCAGGAAATTTTTTATTTTTCATGTTATACAGAAATTAACATCAAGGCCATTGATTTATATTATATCTTATATTTTTTGGAATCATAATTGCATTTGTCGAGGTCCCATGGACGCAAAGGTGTCAGTAATAGAGTCATAATTTAGCTTAGCAGTGATATCATTTTCAACAAAAAGAATCACAATTCTCTCTTGAGATGTCGTGGGTCGAAGCTTGTTTTAACAATGTTGAGTTTACTAAAGCTGCTCTCATAGGATGCTGTGGTCACAGGAAGTGTGACAAACAAACGATAAAGTTGGTATAGTTCTCCATACACTCTGTGCAGATCAGTCTGATGCAAAACTTGTAATACATCCAGAACTGTTTTGCAATTTTGAAGAAGGTCTCTCCTCAGGGAAAACTCTGTTTTCAGAGCTGATGATTAGACAATGACAATGATTTGTGGGCAACACTAATGACAATAAGTGGGAAATTAGACAGTTCAGCATATCCAGTTATTGTCTAAAGTTTGTCTCTTTACACTAAAAATAAAATAATCTGTAGTCTAGCTATTATATACAATTAAAATAAAAAATATAAAATAATAAAAAACAAATTTTTCTTTTGAATAATTAAACGCGCGCCGGGTCAGGTGAGAAATGGATCTCTACTACACTATTCACTAGGTCTCTACGAGTCTACTACGAGACAAGCACATTCACTAGCTGCCTGCTCAAAGCTACAATTTGCAATAGCAAGCAGCACTCGACTCAATCTTATTCTTGTGATAGTGGTCATGTGTCAGTGATCTCACAAACTGCGTCCAAAATTATTGACTCAGCATCAAATTCCGTGACTGATTTGTGTGTGAATGATAGAGCTTAGATTAGCTAAGCTTGCTAGCTGGCTGTGTTGGTTGGGGGGGCAGACGCCCCCTCCGACCCCCCTTAGTATCACCGGTGATTGCACCAAGCTTTCTTCTCATTATGATGCCATCTATGTTTCACAAGAAATCAACTAGCTACCCAATCATCACTTCGGAAGAGTCAGGGCAAGAGGTATCATCTTGAGAAGAAGCAACATTAAACTTAGCACTTACCAATGCTACAGCAGGCGATGGCATTGAGAGCACAAGCTTCTTGCCACTTACCATATTGCCACTAGGTAAAGGGTCTTCTCTCAAGCTGGCTTACCAAAACATCCACAATGCTTTTTAGGCCAAACCTTTATACCATGTAAATGCTGGAGGGCAAAACTGATGGCAAAACTGATGGAGAAGAACCTGTCATCACAAAAGAATTGTTCATGGTAGACATAGCTGAGTATATATATATATAGATAGTATCTACAGGTGCTCGAAGTGGAATTTTTTCGCTGTATATCAGTTTTATCCCGTCCATTGGTCATCCCTTCTCTGCTCATCCAAGCATGCTTTCAGGCGCCCTGCACAGTTAATATGACTACTTCAAATACAGAGAGTACATCATCATAGTTTGTAAATGAGGCCTTAGCTATTGCCAGTTGAGGTAGCCGTGTTCCAATTCCTTGATAAATAATAACATGGTATCAATGAAATTATGTGTGTAAAAGCAATTTTAAGTCTTGAATGGAGCATTAAAATCTTCTATAACTTGGAATACACTTCACCCACATGTGAAACTATTTTTGGTGCCAATTTTATTTTGACCTTATAGTGCAAAAAAAATTAGTTCCAGATATAATTCCTATAAAAAAACACAAATAAATTCGGTGGTCAATCTATTGATCAATCCATGCAGACCTATATTTCATTAAAAAAAGTATATATAAAAATTAATTCTACATGGCAAATACCAGAATTTTAGATGAATATCCTGCATATCACATCTGGTTTAACAGGATGAGTGAGCAGAAAAAGTAATGGTTAACAATAACAATCACCATCAAAGTTGCTTTTAGGCCTTTAATACAATTTATGGATGACGATCTACTAAAGAAAACTGAAATAGCAACTCTATATGCTTACCAAAAAACACTCGGAATCATTTCACACTTGAGAAAGGAGTTGCTGTTGGGTTGTTGTTGTTAATTTTTGGGTAGAAATTGTAGAAATAGCTTTTGTTTGCTTACTTTGATGTAGCTGATTCCTAGAACAACTGCAGATACTTACGAATTATGAACAGTTTAAACTTGGAAAAGGTTCTAGCTATAAACATGATTACCAAAAATAAAGTCAGTTATTGTTGGCTCATTTGGTAAAATACTTTCCATATAATTTTTGCAATCAATATTGTGTGTTAGATATACAATGTAGCATAATATGAATTAACATGTCATTTGTGGATAGATCTTCAAACTCGACATCAGCCACTACAAATACTTTTATAGAAAATGAACTTGTTATGCTAAAAATTTGAGGAAAGCTGCACAGGGATTTATACTTGGCTGGAATCACTCTGAATCACTTTGCTCATGAGAAGGAAGTGCTCCTGGACGGATTTCCTTTCTGTAGGTTTCTTGTATAAATACAGTGACGTAGCAATGCATTTTGTTTACTACTGATTGGAACTGTACCGACTGCAGCTTACTATTTGCATTCTAGTTTGAAGTGGATTTATGAGAAAAATAATGGCTCTGAATATAAAATAAAGTCAGCGGTGAAATGGTTAAAGCTGCATAGCAAGTTTCATCACGAACGTAATGTCTGCAGTGGCTATCTTCATTTCAAGTTAGCAGCTTTGTACCAAAACAACTGAAACCTTTTCCAGCTAAAGTTGTCATTAGATATGGACAGTTTATAGGTTTCCACTTCCAATCATTGAAAGTTGGGGGAACAACAAGTTGACTTACTTCTACTGTACATCGTTATATCTAGAGAAATATATATGCACATATTACTTACTTGACTAACCTTAAATATTTGTCTGTACACTGGATTTGAAGTACTCTTTACAATTTCAGTCTTCATTTCAGGATACTTGGTGACGTCAGGTAGAAGGTAAACTCTCATGTATGGATTTGGGTTCCTAGCCACTGCTAATCCTGTTGCTCTATTAATGAAGACTGAAATGTAGTCATTGGAATGTTTGACACTCAGGAGTACTCCTCTATTCATAGAACCATCATCTTTAATATTTGTCAAGGATGGCCTAGTAGGATCTGGTTTAGTAGGTGTCTTGTTCTACACATTATGACATAACAATAATGAGAGATGGCATAAAATTTTGAACTTAGATATGATGGCAAACAAATGGCAGAGGTAATGGTAAGAAGTACTGAAGCCAATCCATATGATCCATGATTAGCAGGGCAGCTCAACTGTGATAAGCTAGGCTGCACTTACAAAATAACTAACCAGCTATAAAGAACTCTTACACCTGTTTTTATTACAGATACATTATGTTCTGACTAGACCATCCAGCCAGTAAGCCAAAGCTAGTAGCCAGTCCTTATACATTTCACTGTATTACATTCCTGATGAATTTGTGCATACTGTGACAATAATACAGTTATTTAGGATTCCCAAAGCTTTTCACTTCAGTATTATGTCAATTTCTCACAAAGTTATGCTGGTCAGATTGCATTTACATAATCCTCAATACTACCTACCGTTCAATGCAGGCACATGTTTCTCTTTAGCATAAATTTATTTACTTACTATAACATTTGGAAATGTGACAGCTACTAAATATATTCTCCCATAGTTCTCACCTCATCTTGCAGCATGTGCCATCGGTCGCTGTAGTTATCTTCCTTATCAATGGAGGACAGTGGAATTTTAATCTCGCCAAGATACCTATCAATGCCTAACCTGCCCTTGTCCCACACACTTAGGCAGAGAGAGTGGAGAGCAATTTCAGACTGCTCAAGATGAAACTAATGAGAGCAGTAACATCATTAGAGTTTATATCTATAATGCATTATAATGAAGTCAAGTTTAGTTAAGTCGAGTTAACAGAACACAGTAATCACATTATCTCATATCCACAAACAAAAGTTAACAGGTATTGCTATTGTTGATTTTTGTTGTTCCTTAAATGGAATTGATTCGATATTGGCATAAAGATATAATTATATTATGTGTAGAAGACCAAAATATTTTTTATTAAAAACAATCGACCCTATTCGATTGACTGGTTAAAAAAAACTATTAAAGAATCAAGCATGTAACCATACATGTAGATAACAACAACAGATGTTTATTTCACCTTTCACACCTATACAGATTTTAAATTATTACTGGATTGTCTACTTGCTGGTGGTCTATTAACTTATTACTTATTTTTCAATGAACTCTCAGTTGTCATTACAGATTTTTTAAATAATCAACTCAATTAGCTCATTTGAGTTGCATTGTTTGTTTGGTTGTTTGTTTTTTTGTTGATTTTTGTTTGTCTTTTTGCTGTTGTTGATTTTTGTTTGTGTTTGATTTTTTAAATTATATATTTAAGCAGCACAGTTGCTTACTATAACAAAACCCTTCTCATTTTTGTTTCAAGCTTTTTCTGAATTTTGTTCTTGTTATTGTTTCATGCATCTTTTGGGGAAGGGGGTATGTGGGGGGGTAGGTGGGAGGGGGGAGGAGGAGGGGAATAGAGTCTGTCGGTTTATTTTTGTTGTTTCTATACATAATAGGTGAGAGTTGGATAGCCAGCCATATTTCGTGTAGTAAAACTGGTACTTCATAACTTTTTTCTATCTAGTTGGTCTTGTAGTCCCCTTCATATACATACCCTAGGAGTCACCATACTTATCAGCAGTACTATTGTCATCATGCTCAATTATGTACACACAATGTATGGAGGTGCCACCACTTCGATTCTTTTCCGTTCTAGGCCTTGACTCACCCTCGGTTTTTGAACCAATGAAGATTCAACTTTTTATCCCAATGTCATAATGATTGGAATGTGTGCTGATTGTAGGCACCTACATTTCAACAGTAGGAACCTACAGGTTCTTACCACCTTCTACTGTCGCAACATCATAATCATAATTCATGCATTAAATTTTCGACTAACCTTAAATGTTTGCATGTACACAGGAGTTCGAGTGTCCATTTTAATTCCAGTCCTTTTTTGGCGACACTTCCTTGTGTCAGGTATGAGGCAAATCATGATGTACGGATTTGGATTTCTCTTTTGGTCAACATCTGCTAACAGTTCTGCTCTATTGATGAGAAATGAAATGTCGTCATCGGCATGTTGGACACTTAAAAGTACTCTTCCAGTGAGAGAACAATCAGCCGGCATATGAGTCAAGGATAAGTTAATAGGATCCTGTGAGTGGATAGAATATGACAGATTGTGTGTGTATGTCATAATTAGATTTTTTTAAACTACTGCTGTCATGAATGTGAAAATCTAATCAATATGAAGATTCAATCCTAGTATTTCTCACAAACTAAGTGAGAGCTCCACCATTTCAGCTATCTTCCAAGTATTTCACATCTATACATATATAGACATGCTTACCTTATCTTGCAGAGTGTCCACAGTATTGTCATTTAACAGTGCACTTGGCGAAGGTGGATCTGAATGAGATGATACAATGGTTGGTGAAATACCTGCAGTTGGTGTTGGTGTTGGTGAAATACCTGCAGTGGGTGTCTTGGTGGTGGCCGTGCTTGGATTAAGACTAGAAACAGGAGTGGGTATAGAGGTGTGGAGGGCGGAGGAGGTGGTAGGCAGAGATGAAACAGGTGACTTTGAATGCTCCCCACTTTGCTCCGTCTTATGGACAACTCTTGAGGGTGCTGCTAAAGATTTTGTTAATTCTCCAGCTAGGTGGTGCTCCACAGAAGCTTCTTCTGCAATACCACATCATTATTATTTCTACTTGTTCACAGCAGCAGTTACTACAACATCAAAAGCAACACCCACTCACTGATCATGGATTCTAATAGGAATGTCTTGAAGAGAGTACTGCCATGTGTATGCCCTACATACTTTGTTTTGGTACTGCTGGTGATAGTCCCAGCATATGTGGGAGGAACGAGTTGAACAGGAGAAAATGAGAATCGATACTTCTTAGTTTTCTTGTCTATAACCCTGTTGCCAACAGAATGATGGTAAGTGCATAACCTAAATAAATGCTATTCATGCTAGCAGCAACCACTGTCAGCTTAAAATCATGCATGCATGGACACAAATAGATCATGATCTGGTGTAAGTGAGGAAATAAACATACAAAATATATTATATTGGGTATTATCCATGATTCATTTTCATTATTTAGATGCAGTCAATATTCTGGCTAAATGCACTGGGTAGGAAAATAAATAAGGTATGGAATAAATCAGCACAGATATAATTATGTAGAGTGTATATGCAATGATTAGAAGTTTAAGAACATGTGTTTTGGGCAGAGATGAATGTCTTACCAGAGGGAGATAGATAACTGTACACCACTATGAAGTAACTCCAAATATGCATGTAAAAATTGGCCTATTTACCCAAAAATCTTAGAGGTTGTCAGATGTTTCTCAAATATGAAAGTGAACTTCGAGGTTCATCGGTTCATTTACTTCAGGAAGCCACATGCTTTAACAGAATAGTAACTTATATATTGAATGTTCTTTGAACAGTGACGAGGAACCAGCTGAAATCTTACTACTAATGATTTTATTTCAGCTGTTTATACTCATCACACAAAAATCCATTAAAATTTGAAGCCTCAAAAGAAGTGACTTTGATTTGTGCGTACAGATTGTTCTTCATGTGCGCAGTGGTCAGTTCTCTAGGTGTGGCTTTAACAAAAATAATTTTCATTGGGGTTCAACTATATAAACTTACCGCTTTGTTTCACAAATCTTACAAATCGGTTTCTGTGAATGATTACCAATTGTGTGCTGGCAGTTCTTGCAGATCCTGTTTCCACAGGTGGAGCAAGATGTCCCAGTATTCCAGAATCGTCCCAATTTAGCTGAACAAGTGGAACAGAAAGATTTTCCTTTGAATTCTAACTGCTGGTGTCTTTTTATCTCATACTGTAGACGTTGACACCTGGAATGGATAATATCAAATGTTTAATATATAGGAGTAATGGCTGTATATGCTGCCTCATAGCTGGATGTGTGATCCCTCATAGATTTATGTGTGTTGTATTGTTCAGAAGTAAAACCTCTCATACCACATCCACACACCCTTATATCATCATCTATAGACATAACATGTAACCACCTATAGTTCTCCGCCGCCAAGAAAACTGACAGAAACTTAGTGTGGCTAGACAAGTAAAGACTTTAATCACTCAGCCTCACTCATCTCCAACTTACTCCAATTCCCTTCGTATTTCTTTTATTCTTGCATCTTTATCGCATGAAAATTTTGTATGCTTTTCCATTGCAGCAGGAGTTTGCTCAGTGATGTCCGACTCACGATACTTGCTCAGCTTGCGTTGCTTCTAAGATTGCTCACCCCCAACCGCACGTATCCATCCTATGCGCACGCTTTATTTAAAAATCAGGAACCTAAACTCTGTCCGAGGAGAATAAGAGAAAGATTGGAACCAGCTGTAAGCTGTTTTTGTCAGACCTGAGGGGAAAGAAGAAAAATAGAGGTTGATCTGTTGGAGTGATAGAAGGGAAAGATGAGGTTTTAGAGGAGATGGCTGAGACGGGAGGAGCTTGGCAGAGAGGGAGAGGAGTGCCAACAATACTTAGTTCGGCGAAGGAGGTCACCATGTCAATGGGGGAGAACTGATGGATATCTTGATGAGTGGAAAATCTCCAGGACCAGATGACTATTCAATGAGATAATGATGTGTATGGAGGTGGGAGAATGATAGAAGTACTAGTAGATTTGCTCAACGTGGTGAGTGTTGCCCAGAGAATTGGATGAGGAGTTTGTTTGTACTACTCTACAAGGACAGTGATGCGGAAGTGATTGAAATTATAGAAGGATATCATTGGGAGTTTTGTAACAAAGGGAGGTTGTTGGCAGAGAGGTTAGAGAAGTTTTGTGAGGAATGAGTTTTTATGGAGATGTGTAGACCACTGGTTTGTCCTAAAAGGTATATGTGAGATTCAGAAAAGGGAGAAGGGATCGTCCTACCTAGCTTTTTCGGACATCAGTAAGGCTTACGACATTGTGTGGAGGGATGATTTGTGGGTATACAATGAGACAAGCAGGAATGAGGAGAAATTCATATGAATATATGAAGGCCTCTACAAAAGGAAGCTGGGATAGTCTCGGATGGAGGTAAGAAGTTGAGGTGGTTTAGAATACAGAAAGAACTTGAGCAGGGGTTTCCTTTTGTCACCAACATTATTCAGCATGTATGTGTCAGGAATGGTGGATGAACTGAGCTGGGAGTGAAGGTGTATGGTACATGGTGTGGTGCATTGCTCTATGCTAATGATATTGTGGACACAGGATTGTAGGTGCAAGAGATGTTGGATATGGTGCAGAGGTATGGAAGTTGAAGTTTAATGAGAAGAAGAGTAAGGTAATGGTGTAGTGGAATATTGATGGATAGGAGCTGGAAGTAGTGGCAGATACCTGAGTGTGTGGTTTGATGAGAAACTGAGAGGGAATGGATGTATACTTGGAAGAAGGTTAAAAGCAGAAGCCAGGAAAGGCAGTGTGGATGAGTAGCTGTGACGGAAAGTCGTCCTTCTGCTGAAACAGACACTTTAACTGTTCAGTCAGATCCACACTTTCGTCCGAGGCCTGGGACCTATTCCTAGCCACCTGCTGGAAATCTTATCCCCAAACTCAGTAACTCTCACCGAGATACTGGCTACCCACTTGAAACAAGTATGTTATATATTAAATACAGATAGAGAATCACACATACACAGTATCAATCAACACTATCAACAATCTCAATCAAAGTTCTTACAACAGTTCTTAAAAGTTCAACATAATCTATCAGTTCTTTTGTGCATAGGCCATAGTGTCTATACATAGTCTACTTTTATATTCTTTCTATACAGTTTGCCATCACTGGTCTCCTTGCCAACCTGTGGATTGGACCTATCATCTTCACTTGGGTCAACCCATGTGTGGCAGAACCAGCAGGTGGTGTTGACAACATAACATCACTATCTGGGGGATTAACAAATTGACATATACATGTTAAAGAACAAGCCACTCATGTGAACAAACAAGCCAGAACCACACCACAGACAACAAGCAATAACACTCACCTGACTGAGGAGCCTGTGATGTCAGGTGAGGGTATTTCACTGACAGTAGCTATAGTGAAGAGAAAAACAGAAGTGGATAGAGGTAGGACAGTTGGGATATGTTGGCTATGCCAAGCCTGGAACATGCTGCTGAAGTGTGTCTGACAGGAGGACAGACTGCTTGTAGGAAATTAGAGTCAGCTCAGTTGAGAGTGGCTTATTAGTAGCTATATAGCAAGACAGTAGCAGGAATGGCAATGCTGGGGACTTGGGGTGGAGGAAGTTGGCAGAGAAGAGGGAAGACAAAAAAATCGTCAATGGTGTAGGATGCTTGCAAAGATGGAGGAGGGTAGACTATAGTAAAAAATTTGGCTGGCAAGCTAAGAATGGATAGAGAGATGGATGGTGAGAAGAGTATACACTTTGAGGAGGAAATACAATCTGCTAGGATCAATGAGGCAAGGGAAGGTGAAGATAAAGAAGGGGAATGTGCGGGATCAGGAGGAGGAAGTTGAGAGTAAGAGCAGCTTGAAATGTTATAGGTTTGCAAAAAATGATGGAGCCGAAAGATATACAAGGTCATTGCAGGGATGTGACGTTGACGTTTAGGTTGAGGACAGTGTCAGTAAGTCTATTGCAGGCCAAGAAGCATTGTAGGTGATTTAGTGATGATAGATGCCTGTTGTGTGAGGAGGGAGTGGAAGACCTGGGGAATTTCCTAATGGGCTGTGGTGAATTTGGAAGGGAATGAAAAGCATTAATGAATGAGCTGGATGGAATTGAGGGAGTTGGAGTATGGTTGGAGGAGTTTGAGAGAGTTGGTGCTAAGGGGAAGGTGGCATTGTTGCTTGGAAAGGAGGCGGATGATGCGAGTAACCAGGTGATAGTGAAAGTGTGTGTTTGCATTTTGCATTGCATAACGAAGTGTTGGCAGAGGAGGAAGTGACTGATTTATGGCCTCGCCCCATTCCAGCATAATCAAGCAGCACAACTCATTATGGCATTGAACATTAACTTAATATTTATCATATGTGTGTGTCTTACAGCATAGGTCATCTTACTTCATTGACTGTTATATTACAATAACCTTCTCAATAATCAACTTGAAATTGTACTCTCTCGTTGATTTGACTAGATGCTCTAGCTTTTTTGTACTGCACTGGGTGTGATAGTCCCAAGAGTACTGAACATTAATGCTACCCGCTGCCCACGTGTAGACCTAGAGATTCCTTAGAAACCTAGTGGATAGCTGAAGGTTTAATCTATACATTACTAGCTGAAATACCAGCACTCATTTGCAGGAGGTCTTTCAAGCTGTTGTGGCATCCAGTTGCTTCTAAACACATACATACATAATCTGTGTTTAGGTATTTAAAAAGAAGTGAAAGCTTCCACCCAGGATCCAACTGGGAACTTCAAATAGGAGGAAATAACAAATACGATACCAACTAGTGTTTTGTATTATATATCACTGGTGAGCTGGCTAGTCAACAATCTCATTATTGTACCACAGTACATTTAATGAACAGGAAATAACCTTTGTATGGGTAACATAAATAGCGCTAACTTAACTGTTAGTGATTTACACATAATGTGGTCAGCAGTGGACTCAGTTACATACACTAAGTACAGTTAAATACAGTATTGAAATGCGTACATTGAGAATACCACACAGAAACATACAAAGAGACATTGCTATATAGCTACCTGTTATGGCTACTGATTTTTTTAAAATTGTATTGGTAAAATTAACCAGTTGGCAAGGGAAAATATAATGAAATAAAAAGGTGGAGGGACAAAGTAATGATTCCACCCAGACAGAAGAGGCAATTTTGACAAACAGAGTTTATAATTTAAAAAAATTTAAAGTAATAACAGAAAAAAATGGGGAAAAAAGATTCCGCCCTGCCTGGGATCGACCGGAGGCCTTGCATGCCAACAAACCCACAGAATTTCCCCTTCATATAGTAGCACTGTGATATGTAATGCTTCGGTTGTTATATGGATATATAAGTAGGCAGAATTACATTAGTTATGTGTTCTGTATAACTGGTGCAACATTGAACAACCTGGGATGGCAAAGTCTGGAACAGAAATGAGCACGTGGAAGTTAAGCTTAGAGAAAATTCAGGGGATCTTGGATGAAGCTACCACATTGTTGATGCAAAGTCCACTATACCAAAAGTGAGGTTATCAGGAAACTGAAGGAATTAAAAGGGAAAACATGCAGAAGCTGACAGGAACTTGATTATCCCTTTTGGTAAATAAACAGCCAGATGTATTTTGAAAATATCAGAATCTGGCGCTGTGTACATGGTTTAGGTGTGTATTGATCACACTAGATGCAAAGTGCAATCATAAAGGTGCATGAGATGAACCTTATTTGTATATATACTCTCAAAATAGCAAACATTACTTGTGAAGGTACTCATTACCTTCTGCCTGATGTCTGGTGTATCTAGGACTATCTAGGACAAAAAGGAGGGAAATCAAACTTTCTGGGTGGCCTGCAAAGGGTTAAAAATATTAGCTACTTCCTCCATTTCAAAAAAGCAAAATCAAGAAAATTGTTGACATGAAACCACCATCGGGTAGTCCTTAAATTCCACACAAAGTTTTGTCTGAATTAGCCCATGATGTTCTGTAATACCCAGAGCTTTCCAGACCAAAAAAAGGGAATAATGCAAGTATTGATAATAAAATCGTGCTGTTGTTAAAGCTAGTTTTTCTGGATGCCACACCTGCTTGAAAACATTAGCAAGGATATCTGGTATTTCTGGCATCAGAGGGTGAGGCAGTGGGAAGGGAAAAGTAAGAAAAATGAAAGCTAACTTTGATCACAGTTGAATTCCAAAATTCAAAATTCAAACTCCTACCTTGCAGTAGATATAGTAGACAAAATAACGGCATTTTAATTAGCTCATAATTTACAAGAACAATATTGTTTGCAAGAACAAAACATAATGAAGAAGATGAAAGGAACACTCAAAGTGAAAAGGTAGAATAACACATGCACCTCATGCTGGCACCTGTTATCTGGTTGCCCTTGGCTCAGTTGCGCATAAGCTCTATAATAACCTAGAGCAGCAATTGTTGTAGACTCTAACTGTTCAATTTGTGCAGGCTCAGTATATATGATAATCAATGAGCAATACTTGCCTATAATTAAAGTGAAAAGATTTAATGTTGTGCCTAACCTTTACTTGATTTCACTGTATTGTTGCTTTATCCCCAGATTGTTTCTGATGGTGGCAACAAAACTGTTTTGATGCTGAACGATAAGAAGATGTATGGAGTTACCATTATCTAACATGAATGTTAGGACATATTTAGTAGCATCTGGGGAAGAACTTGCATGATTTGAGGAAGACCCATGTGTTTGGCTACATGGAGGATGTGAAGGTGACCTGTGCTGCAAAGGCTTCTGTGAGACCTGCTAAATAAAGGAGCTTCAAGCTGTTCAGGGGAAGGAGAGAGCCACAAGTCGTGGCATGGCCATTGACCAAGTCATCACTGAAAACCAGTCACTGCTGTCAAAGGCAAAGACTTGCACATGGCAAAGGAATCTCTAAATGATAACTTTTCCCGTCGTGTTGTTAAAATGCTTTTTGAAGTAATGATGCCAGAGTATATATATCAATTGTAAAAACCTTATCATAATTATAGAGGATTCACAGCAAATGTGTGAAAAATACGCCAAAAAAAATTAAGAAGTGGTACCGAAAACTGTTTTTTCTTGGTTGGAGACCCTGTGCCATGTTCCTGATGAAAGTTGCTAACTTGTGAAACAAAGTGCCATGTGTCTTGCAATCATGTCAAAATGACCCCAAAGAGGAAACATCTTTGGAGCATCCCTATCCTATGCAGGATACCATTTAGAGACTAGTGGCCATCGGCTGCAATACTATCTCCCACCACCCTTAACAAAACCCTGGATCCGACCATGATAAAGGCAGCACCTTTGGATAGCACTCAGAAGAAGTTGTTCGCAGCAGAGGGTAAGAAGAAAAGAAACACCTTCATTGGGAAAACTGGACAACTAATAGTACAGGTACGAAATACTATACCATAATAGAATAGCGTCTAACTAATTTTACATAGTCATTCTCTAGGAAGTATTCGTCTTCTATGGCAAATTTATTTCTGGCCCTAGTCGTGTAGAAATAATCTCCAAATTCAGATTTTACATACTAGTAATGTCACAGCTCTTACACATTACTTATTCATGCTCTAAATAGGGAACCTTCATGATCAAGATGTATCACAGTTGTGGTTTACTGCAACAATATGACAGAAATTACGGCTGTGACTCTTCAACATTTGTGAACTATTCCAGGATTGCAACACAAATTGACAGTGGAGCACATATGTGACATTATTAAGGGGGTTAAGGGGGTCCACTACCCCCCCAAAAAAACAAAAAAACCCCACAACTTCTCTCTGCTTCAAATTTTTAATTTGAAATCTTGTATGATGTGTACCTATACACAGACCTACCTTCTGGTGCTGTGCCAACTACCCAGCTACAACTGATCCGGACTTAGTGAACATTTAAGATTTCACGAGGCCGGTCATATTTGGAGACTAGTTTACTTTGGGATTTCACAACTTACCACAGGGGAAATTACAAAGTATGAAACACAATATAACATTGATTTTTAAAAAATATAGTGTGATCATGGATTTTAAAAACTATTGCAATTTCTACCCATGCCGGCAACATTCCGTGTACTTATTTTCTTCTTTTTGCAATGGAAAATTACTTTGCACATGTGCACAACAAATATATATCATTCACCCAACAATAAATCTATGCCAACAGTTACTTTTGATTCTTCTCATCCATGCTGAAGTAGAAAGCAATGGCTAAACCTTGATAGAGAAAAGAGAAAAAGGGTTGTCCTTGATATCGCAGTAAGATTATCGGTGATATGGTGAAGAATGGGAGAGATTTAGTTAATTTAATACAGTGTTGGGAAGTCGACTGTTCACGATTTTATGAGGAGCAAGAACAAGTTGATGATCTTTCACACCAGTTATCCGAAAACTTCAGTTATCCGAACATACTCTGGTCTCAATGTGTTTGGATAACTGACTTCCTATTGCATTTGATAAAAAGGTGTCAACATGTAGGAAACTATATATATATCATAATGGGGTTGAAAGAATCTGGGGTCATCCAATGTAACCTGTCCAAAATTCAGCATTGGTAGCATTTTCATTGTTTTTTTGTACCTGTTGACAGAGAATGTCATCTTGTAGCTCTGATTGAGAGGAAACAGAACCGTCCTTGGCCCCAAAAAACAATTTTTTTCAGGACAGGCATTTTAAGGACTAGTATAGTATTTCAATGGTTGAACTGACCATACCAGACCATACCATAAAAAACACACCAAAAGTGCTATACATAAACATACTAGAAAAATCAAGAATAGGGAGGGGAAGTTTGGTCTGTCCTATATAGACCACTTCCTAGGGGGGTGACCAGAATCACTGGTTGCTTCCCTTGTCGGCCATTGAAACTCACTATTACGTGAAGCGTTCTTCTTCGCAAATCGGGGGTACTCAAGTTAGTATTAGTCCAGAATGGAGCATCCAAATCTTCTCCAATTTGGAAGGCAGCATCTTGCATGTACTGTCATCATATTTTGGGGGGGGGGGAAACAAAAACAAAAACCAATTTTTTGCGGGGTAGTGGACCCCCTTAAATAAAAATGTAAAAGCACTTATTTTGCTCATCATAACTCACTTCATTTATTTGCATAAACCTAAATGTTATTGTGCTCTATACAATAGTGTTAAAATTAAACCAGTACTCTAATAATCGCTGTGCAGTTCACACCATTTTAGATGGCGGGTGACACCTAAAAATTTAGGCATGTGATCACCCTATTAAGCAGGATTCAGTTCACACCATTTAAGGTGATGTGTGTCAGGGACAAAGCTGGCACACCAGAGTTGGTATATCATGCACATCTTTGCAGTGAAAAAAGTGGCCATATTTTACACCCCTGCACTGCCCTGGAAAGATCTCACCATTTCAACAACTGCAATATTTTTCTAATAAGTTAGGGATAGAAACAGACCCTTGCTAGACTGTTTGCAGTAAGTGAGGTCTTAAGATAGCTAGCATATGTAAAATATGGTTGTTTTGTACTCTTGAATGACTTAGCATCTATCAGCTGTTGGTGCTATTAGCAATGATCTATCAAGTGATCCAGACACCCCAATCACTCAAGTGAAGTTCTTAGCAGTAATCTATTTAGAGATCCAGCCCCAATCATTTCCAGCAGTAAAGCTACTGACTTGGGAGCAATGACTGCAGCAACATGTGGTACTTTAGACAATTTGCTTGTCAGATAGTGGGTGTAATACTTCCAACTGGTCAGTGATTTTATTGACACATGGGCATCTTGCTAACTACTGACAAAAGTGAGATGATGGGTCAATAGTTGGAGCACTGATTTCCTTCGTTTGATTTGGGGGTCAGAACAACAGAGGATGTTTTCCAACATTGTGGGAAGAACCCTTGAGTAATGGATAAGTTGAAAAGCTTTGTGAGAGATGGGTTAATGCTATAAGGTGTTTCCTTTAGCATTTTTGCTGATATTCCATCTGGACCATTTGCTTTTGTGGTGTCCAGTGACATTATCATATGAAATACTTCATCTGTGCACAGGAACTTTTCTGTGCAGGAGATACAATTTTCACTGTCATAAACATTGTCAGGAGATAAGGGGGGGATAGCTTGGTTGAAGCAATGAGAGAAAAATTCATATTGGCCTTGTCTATGCCAGATTCACCAATTTCATCCTTATAATGGAGAGTTGGGATGCAGATATTTTCTTGTTGAGATATTTTAGCATTTTCCAGAACTAATTTTTGTTTTTTTAGGTTTATTCTAGCCAGATATGCTGACTTAGCACTACGTAGCAACCCTACAACTTCATTTCTAAGTTTTTTTCTCATGTTGCTGTCGAGTTCTCAATGCAGCTGTGAATGCTGCATTACTTTTCCTGATTAGCCAACCAAGGGACTTTTTTTGGCCACTCAAAGTCCACTTAGGAATACATGCAAACATGATTTCAGAAATTTCGCAGACCAGTTAGTGCAGAACAATTAATGTCTCTTTCCTCAGATTCTTCACAAGCTCTCTCAAAATCATAGCTCCAAATTACTCTAGGGCTAGTTCTTATGTGCCCAGCTTGGTGTTTCCATGTAAAGGATAGGTCCAGACCTAGGTGATCTGAGTTAAGTAGTTGACGAACTATGACACAGACATTTTATCAGACACGAGAACTAAATCTATCAAGTGTGTTGGTGTTCTAACAACTTGCATTAGTGAAAGCATTTGCTGAATACTTTGAAGTCTCGAATAATGTAAGTGGTTTGGGTTGAGAACATTAACATTAAAGTCACCAATTAAAATGAAACTGGAGAGCTGATGTGGATAAATTTGCTGCAATGTACTACATAAGTTATCAAAAAAGGAGACCAATGATGAAGGAGGACGATATACAGTTGAGATGCATTACTACAACTGCAAACTCAGTCATCTCTGCCATTCCACATCATTTCCCAGATTAGAGTAGTAAGAGCATACAGGATGATGCCACCTCCATGCCTATTTCTGTCACGTCTGATTAAGCTGTAATTATCAATCCCTAATTCCTGGTCAAGTATTCCTCAGACAGTCATGATTCCACAATACATACAATAGATGGACGTTTATCAGCAACCTCAACCATCAATGTATCTAGTTTGGGCAATAAACTCCTTTTGTTAAAATAGAGAGTAGTGCAGAAATTGTAGACAAATGGTTATGTTAAATAACTTGATCTCTTGATGGAGATTTGGGGTGAATTGTAGTTGATGTGATCATCAGGACATACAAGTGCTAAAAAATGTGTGTTGGAATGGGAGATTGCAGGTGATGCATGTTGATTGTTGATGACATAATCATCAGGATGTACAAGTGCCAAAGTATTATGTGCATTAGAATGGCAGATTGCAGGTGATACATGTAGTCATGTAGGTTGGTGAGAGGTTCTAGTAGGCAGGTTTGCCTGGTCACTTTTAGGATCTGCAGTGGCACTGTTATCATCCAGAACACTTGCAATGCCCGATTGGAAATCAGGTTTGGAGACAGCAGAGCCAGAAACGATATCATCATGGCTCAAACTTTGCAAAGCGGTAGGACAGCGCTATTAACAGCATCAGCATGATTTAGGTTTAGTAAATCATTTGGTTGAACTTGCAACATGGTTGACTCGACTGAATCCGTTGGACATATTTCTTCTTTACCATGCCATATTTCATACATATATGCTCTTAAAATGTGAACTTATGATCAGTGCCAGATTTTACGAGATCCCAGCGAAGGATTGATTCCGTCATTCTCTCTCTTGGTGCTAAACGGTTTGACTGAAATGTTTGGAAACTGTGACAGATGAGACCTATTTGCTTGGACTTCTGATGCATCACATGATCTGTTCCATCTTTACTAGAACAGGGCATTGACGCTCAGGTTGGTATTTACCCAGTCTAAAATGGTCGCAAACGGAGTGCTCAGTTGTATGTTCACTTGTTGAGCACAACACTGACACTCTTTCCATATCCTCTGCCTGGCATTTGTACCTCATATATAGTCTTTGTAGGGCATTCCTTAATTCCGTGCCACTACCAGGTTGAATTTCCGGTCATGGAGGGATAAGGTTAGAAGTAAGTTTAGAGGTCGAGTTGTGCTTTACTACACTTGCATATGTCTTCTTAGTCTCTCCATTCGAGTTTACATCTAGTGCAGCTGTTTCACTGTGATTTTTTATTACCTGAGTTTTTCCTCTCACACAGGCCTTGGTTAAGTAGGTGAGTTCTGATCTCAACTTCAATATCTCGTTCTTTAGGGTTGCAATTTCTTGGTTATGATTACTAAGTTGGCAGTGAGTGCATGAAAAGGGTTCAATGGAAATAGTTAACTGAGTAAATACCACTGCTGAGAGGCCAGCACATCTCCTGTGAATCCATGATTTGCATTTTACATCACAATAGATCAAGTCTTGTCCTTCTTTACCATCAGTGGCATCAATGATGACATCCAGACAGATAGGGCAGTTGACATCCAGACAGATAGGGCAGGTGACATCCACTATTCCTGGAGAGACTGGATTTTTTCCTGCCACATTTGTGCTGTCATTACCTTTGCCTCTCTTTTTGGGAGGTATTTAGTCTTCTTCTGAACTCGGCGACCTAGCACAGCAAAAAAAGAGCGAGCCTCGGGGCCAAAAACTCCAGAGGTCTCAAAGCCCACTGGCACAAAATGATGTGTGGCTGAGATGTTCAAATATTTCTCTTTTTTGAGAAATTCTGCCCTCTCAGCTACCACACCAGATCTCCTAAAATAAGGCTGGCGTAAGATGGGGCAAAAGTGTCGGGGCATGTAACATCCCAGACCAGTACATGACCATTCTTCGAGGGGAAGACAGAGGCACCATCAGGGCATTTTTTGTAAACATGACAAATACCAGAAGGCTCTAGGACAGTCTAGGTGCACGGGAATCTTAGAGATCTTTTAATGGTGTCATTCATTCATTGCCGTATACCTAGGCTGATGCCCCTGACTTGTCCTGCAGCAGAGACTATATCTCCCCAACTGGTCCACCTGTGTACCACAATGGTGACAAATATGGGGCCTACAGAGTGCTATGCCTAGACAAAGGCCTGTGGCCACTCAAACGGTCATATCATCCATGCATAAACCAAGTGATGACATAGGCAGAGCATACAGCCAGGTCCCAGACTCCTCCATAGATGCAGCCTTGATGCAAGCAGTAGACTTAACATCATGCTGTACCGAATCCATCAAGGCATTGTATGAGTCCCTCACACAATGGGTATCCCGTGCCTTCTGATGGAAGGAAGCTGGTGCTTCAGGGAGATTCTCAGAATGATCCTGATGCAATAAGACAAGTTAGTCCACACTCAAAATCAGGGTAGAGAGGCAATCATGGAATCTGGCAGGCAAACTCCGGTGGATGAGGTCAAATGTGCTAGTTGCAGAAGCCATGCAGAAAGGCGGACAGTGCAAGCATAGCAGCACTCCTAATTCCTAAACCACCATTCTTAACTGGCAGAGAAGCCTGTGTCCAGGTGAGTTAGTTAGTAGCTGTGAGTTTAGATGAAGCAAGACATGGTACAGTACGTAACAAGTACAGCAGCTTAGGCATGGCAAAAGCATGTTGGAGCAAGCAGAGTGCATCAAGTGACTGTAGGTGACAAAGTCTATTTGGCATCACCTCTAATGACTTTGTTTTAGCAGCAATGGCATCTTCAACTCCCTTGCTCCCCCCTATAGGAGACCCTAGGAGGGTGGCATCTTCAGGGTTAACTACTTGAAGCCCCGGTATTGCACACAGCAACTCACCAATAACACAAGGGTCATGGCTAATGAGTTCACTTTTTCCTCGGGTAAGCTGCAGACCAACCTTGCAAGCCATTGATTCTAAGGTCCTAAAATCATTGATGACATCTTCTACTTAACCCCTGAGGCAGCCATTGCCCAACTTTAAAAAATTTTCAGCTCAGCTTTGAGATGGCTCATGGATTGTGAGACAGAAAATATACTGAACCCCTCCTTGTTGGACACCCTCAGAGAAATGAATAATTTTATCCTCACCCACCAAAAAAATGGGACGAGGGAGAGCTGTAGGCAGAATATACCAGAGGTAGGACAGCAGGAGCTAACTCTTCCATGGCTGCAAACATTTTGTCATAACGGATTGAATTACAGAAGTCCAACTATAATAAAGCTTGGCCAGGCTTTAAGGATTGCATGTATATATGGGAAGCATCATCAATAGCTTCTGCCCCTGCCCTAGTGCCAAAACAAAATTGAAAAGTTGTTAGTAGCTCACTCATGGAAACCTTCATGTGAAGGCCAGCACACTTGGCAGCTAACCACCTAAGAGTACACTCCACTGCAATAGGCCTCACCTCACCACACTTTTTATTCAATGCTATCAAAGAGGCCCCCGAAAAGAAGCTAGGAGGAACTGTGCCTAGAAAGGTTCAAAAAGGCTGTAAGAGCCGTTAGCAGAACAGGACCACCACTCCGAGGAGAATCACACTAATCAAGTCCTTAAGAAGTTGTGGAAGGCCGCCTGCAGTGCTGATTCATTGAGAAATGAAAGAATTGCTTTGATCACCAAGGCCTCTGAAATAACTATCAACCCTCTGGACCAAGGTGGGGGTGTTGGGGATGGAATAATCAGTGTGAGCGGGTGTGTGCTTCTCCAACAGAGCCGTAAAGGTGCTATAATCAAACATAGCTACCAAATCCTCAGAACTAGTGAGGTGGACAGCAATAAACTCAGACTTCTATAATGGGGCTAACTATTCCTAATATCGTAAGATCAGACGTCGGCCCCCATAAACTAATAAACTAATAAACTCAGACTTCTATAATGGGGCTAACTATTCCTAATATCGTAAGATCAGACGTCGGCCCCCATAAACTAATAAACTAATAAACTCAGACTTCTATAATGGGGCTAACTATTCCTAATATCGTAAGATCAGACGTCGGCCCCCATAAACTAATAAACTCAGACTTCTATAATGGGGCTAACTATTCCTAATATCGTAAGATCAGACGTCGGCCCCCATAGCACCTTTAACATCCCCTTCGTCTAACTTAACTGAAACTTTCTTGGCTAAAGAAGTTGTTGGATTGGGATGGGAATAATCCCTGGGAGGGTGAATTGGGTCAGATTCATCTGCACTAGTGAATTTATGTGAGAGGCCAAACTTCTCCTCTGCCCTCCCCTTTTTGGGATTGTCAAACATCTGGGTGCAAAGTTAAAGAGCCTCTCACATTTACTTACATCATCAACTCCACTAGAAATCACACCCAGAATCGAGGCCAATTTGGAAGCAGCCTGCAATCTGGATATGTGAGACCCTCTTCAAGATCCTTACATTATGTTGAGGTAAACTAATCTGAGAAGACTCAAAATGGGATATATCTTCGACATCTTTATCATCTTTGTGGGATGCAGGAGAAACGTAGGGAGCAGAAAGAGAACCTGGACAGCAATTGACAACTGGACCATGTACTCTAATAATTTCAAAGACATAACTCTGTGGCAAATGGCAACGAGATTTAGAGCCAGTTGAACTTGAAATCGTAGGTGATCGACTAACATCCTCGCCCTGGTTATCCTCGCCCTGGATAATGACTAAATCGCTTCCCTCGTGTCCCTCCTGGCTCAAGACGTCCATTTATTAATATTATTATTATTTATTTAGTTTTTTTTTTCTTTCTCCTTTTCCAATAACTTAAAGCAAATAGCTTACCTATTACCATCACAGCAGATGGAGTAACTGACCATCATGCAAATCAGGAAATTCTTTCTGAGTGTGTTTAGTTTGTTGATCTAACTCCTCTACAAAAGCCTCAGTACCTAATCAATCTCATTAAATGATGAGAGAGAAAATGTCGCTACAACTGCAGAAAAAATCCTAGAATACATTTCACACTCTTCTATCTCTTCCAGACTTATGATAGAGCAATGCCGATTTGTTCTGAAATAACTTGTGTCGAAGCAAATATCAAGCAAATTTGTCCTTGGGATATTTTCACCCATTGCTTTGCTCACACCCTTAATCTCTCTATCACAGCTTCATAGGTCCAAAAGGTGAGGAACCTCATGGCAATAATTTATAGAGTCCTAGCAATTTGTTTTTTTAAAGCAGTCCTAAGAGACAAATGTTTTTGAGTGAGCTTTGTATGTATATTTTCCATTTGAGCATCCTGGGCATTGCAACATTGTTGGAGTGGAGTGCCATACTTGTTTTGAAACCATTTGGAGATGTATGAATTGCTTTGTGACCTTTTGGGATGCTATTATTTCACCCAGTGAGTATCAAAAAAAATTGGATGACGAAAGCTGAAATTGGGGCAGAGAAAGAAAAGTGAAACTCGTCTTTGCTTTCTTGTTTTCAATACATAGTTGTATTTATAGTCACAAAAAATGTTCTGATGAAGTAAAGCCACTGGCTTCAAAATTACAGAAGCATGACCATAATATTGTTGACATTTACAAGATGGCAGATTCCAGTATGAAAATATCATGACTACTAATGAAATATTCATCTCCTGGTATATTCAATTCTGAAATTGTTCCCATTTGCTGATGCCATTGGTGTTTCTGAATGTGTTGCCAGAAAGACAAGCCTATGGCAGAATCATATGTCCCAAGTGATAGCCCACAGGAGCACTATAAAAGATCAATTGCCGACCCTCTCTTAGGTCCTCTTCTGGTCAAATGAAGGACAGATTTTCAGATCAGTGTCATGCTCATGGCCTGCTCCATCTTGTATCTTAGGTTATAACAAGAAGTACTTGTGCGATGAATCAGTTGATGGGAAAGTTTAATTATTGCAAAAGTGACCTTCCATTTCCAAAGTTCCTGGGAAATGAGCTTGGAAGGGGAATGTTTTCTGGCATAGCAAGAAATGGGAAGATTATGCTGATATGGAAACCCATCTACCAGATGATCTTATCTTGGTGCTTGTGATAATGATTCATCCCAAATATCTATTGCCTCCTAGATGTTGCTTGCACACTACCATTCCTAGTGCTGAGGAAAAAAGATTGTTTTCTCTTCTGAGAAGACTCAAGACCTATTTGAGGTCTAGTATGAGTGAGGGGCATTTGACAGAGCTTTCTGTTATAGCCATGCATGGTGGGGAATTATTAGCTACCTGGAAAGTTTGTCAGGCATTTATTCAAGCCTGTTTAAGAAGACTTTTTCAAGCTTCATTGTTTGGTAACATATTTGTAACGATTATATTTTACTTATTTGAATTGTGGGTGTTGGTGCATGGCCTACGAAATGTGGATGTAGTTAAGGGTGACTGAAATATTTAGGTGTGGTTAAGGGTGTGGCCATTACACCTCACCCCCTACTGGATCTGCACCAGCTGTCCCAGTCTAGGAGTTGGTTAGGAGTAATGTAAGATGGTTTGTGGGTTGCATTCTCTAGGATCTGGTGTAACTGCTTTGGGGTGTGCTAGTTTTGTCCATGTTTTTTCGTATGTCTTAGTGCAGGCTCAAGGCAGTATTGCACCTATAAAGCTGATAAACTATCCATGACAGAATAAAACTCTATCATCCCTTCCCAGTGGGGTTCAATTAAATTTGATGTGACAAGTTAACTAATTAATTCAAATAAATTTGAAATGACAGTTTAACAACTAAAATTGACATGACAAGTCAACTAAAATGTACTAATTTTGAATTAAATAAAGAGACCATAAGATTGGCTTTTTTTAGGCAAGTCCGTTCATTTCATTTTCATGTTCGTTTTTCCCACCTCCTTGGAAGTGGGCTTTCGAAACTCTATTTGAGGGCTTTGAAAACTCTATTTGAGGACTTTTTCAGTTTCACCGGACTTTATGTTCAGGTTTTGTGGCCACTGGTTTGACACACACTAGCACACACCCACATTGGTACTGCTATTTACTTGTTAGCATTATTAATACTGTTAAATTCCATGTCAAGAAGAATGCAAACAAAAGCTCTAGAAAGACGAAAGTATGGAGTCATGAAGAGTTACGAAGGATCTTCTGGGTTAGAATCGTGGGAGAAGAAGAGATATCTAGAAGCTGAAGACTCAAATGATGCTGGAAGTTTGGAACTATAGTATTAACGGCTTTACCGTTTATGCTCCCACCTTTACCTTCAGATGGCATCTGTAGCTGGTCCTTCCCTAGCGCTGGCTATCACAGGCCTGCTCCTGTGTCAAACCTGCTCAGTCACCATATTTCTGGTGAGTCTGTGTGTTGCTGATGAAAGAGTGCAAGAATGATAGTCATGATGAGGGGTTTACAACCACTCTGGATCTACCCCTGCCCCCTGGAGTGTTGTATTTTGAACATTATTTTCTCATGTTTCAAAGAAATGTATATTCCCGACATTTATTCACAGTTTTGCTCACTCAATTTTTGTCCATAGTATATAATTTTTATATCACTTTTCCGAGATACGGTTCATTCTGTGGGCTCATTTTTCCTGCTGAATGAAAAAGGAGGGGGAGTTTTATTAGAAATTGACTGACAGCAACATAAATGGCAAGTCTTGATGAAGGCTGAAAATTTATTTTTAAAAACACCTCTGTACTATTGCCAGTGTGTCAGCTGTCAGTCAGATGTTGATGGCAACACTGCTTTGCCTATAGGCTATAAATATTATTGGAAAGCACAGAGAATGAGCTACCCTTTTAGATCAAAACCATTCAAGCATTAAATTCGTGACCACAAATATGGTCTATGCCCCCTTAATTGCCCCCTTAATTCAATTTTAATTCAACTTTGAATTAATGGACCTCAAAAACCAGTTTAAATAAATAAAATAACTGTGACAAACTAACTAAACCAGTTGAATTAAATATACCCCTAACTAATTCAACTTTGAATTAATTGAACCCCACTGTCCCTTCCTATACTTTCCTGTCTGCTATTAACCCTTCAGCAAATGCTCACCTGCCTTTGCAGCCAGTTTTCTTTCCTCTAGATTTGAATCTGCTGCTATTTTTCTTTGCTATGACGACCATCCCGATATTTAAGCCCACATTATTAAGGCAGGTGACACATTCATATCTTTCATCATTCCCCCACTGAGGGCTCACTTCGCTTGCCAATTACAGCATTCCATTTGGAATTTCCCTGAAACATGGATAGCATGTAGAATACCATCTCAGCTGTGTTTCACCAACACTGCATGGGAGCATGCATGATCCACAGTTAGCCGTGTGCAGCTAGCTCTGCATCAATTCAGCGATTTGAGTTGTAATCTGGAGGTGTGGTAAGCTACAGCAATGAGAAAGAAGATCAAATATCTATTTGGCCAAGTTGCTTGGTTAGTATGGAATTTTGTTGCACTATAATCACAGCAATGATACTGTATTTGCCATATTTGCCAGAAGGCCATAGGAAGGGAGAATTGAAAGAAGCAGAGAGGATCCAGCCTTTGTAAGTCACGAAAAGCTATACTAGCTAGATCTATAGCCTGCTATCTGATGTAATAACTAGCTATTGTTACCTATATAGCAGCTATATTCCTGGCTTATATACATATGTACTTGATACTAGGAAACAGGGGGGTTGTACTGGGACAACTTTCAGGAAACATGATGCATGTGCATTTCACAGTGAGGCAGTTGATTTCATCAATGCCATACCTACTCCGTGGATGTTGAGGAATTACTTTCATCTGAGCATTCTCATCAGATGGCCAATAATACCGCTTGCTTACTGAAGATCTTGTCAAACTCGAGGTTTCTAGGTCAGCAAAGATGTGCAATCCATGGTCATGATATGAAAGTTATGGCAACCTTCATCAACTTTCGAAGCTTTGGGTTGAAGACAACCCAATGATAACATTGGAGTGTATAATGTGTTGATTGTGGCTTATAATATCATCATACGGGTTTCTGATTAGCTAGCTACATCTGTATATATTTTTTTTTTAAGTATTATCAGCCATCATCATATAAAACTGAAAACAGACAGTAATATCATGCAAAGAGTTTATACCATTACTCACATTCTGCATGTCATGGCTTGTATATTTCTCCATCTTCTTCTTCACCATTCAAATTTAATGAATAAACAAGACAAATGAAGTCAAGTAGCTATTCATTTCTGAGGTCATGCATTGTGTGTTGAGAATCTCACTCTACAGACATGTGCAACATTTTATTAGAAAATTTGATAAATGTTGAAGTCCACAATATAAGTAAATCATATATTGTAAATACAGAGCTACTTATGATATTTATGGTGATGCGATTGGTGGATGACAAGCTGAGCATGCATGAGAAATTATAAATCTACATTCTATCATATCATCAATACTTGGTTCTGTTACTGGTGATCTGTCATTTCAAAGATATGAGGTCAATTGCTACGATGGAGTATTGACCTCACTACTCCTTAAAGGTTCACTGAGAAAGCAAGTCCCTAAGCTTTGTGCAACTAGGTGGTCAGCTCGTGTAACAACATTATCTAGTGTTATGTCAAAGTATAAGGCAATTTGTCTTGCATTAGATGACATAGCTTCTGAAAGTGCAACTACAGATGCCAGAACCAATGCATTATCTTATCTAAGACTACTGAAAGCACCAACATTCATAGTTTCACTTGTAGTTGGTCAATTTCTTATCCTCTTAGCCTATCCTTACAGAAAACCTCATGTGATGTTCTAAAGCATATAAAAATGCCAAATTGTGCACGTCTGCTTTATCTGCTCAGCGCTAAGAGGAGAAGTTTAGTGAACTTTGGAAAAAGGCTTCCACAATTTCTGCTGAAATCGATGTTGAACTCACTAAACCAAGAGAAAGTAGGCATCAAGCCAATGCAGGTAACTCGGAGAGTGCTGAGACTTACTCCCTTTTCTTGATCATTGTATTGCTGAATTTTCACAGCGCTTTCCAGATTCAACTGAGTCAATGTTTATTGACACCTTGTAAATTTCAGATATCACAAGCCAAGACGTAGAGTCAGTCAAAAGCTTTTATGGGTCTGACCTGCCTAATGTCGGATGCTTTACATCTGAGCTAGAAATGTGGAGAGCAAAATGTTGTGACATGACCCAAGAAGAAATTAAAAAGTTTAAACTTTTGGACACCCTTAAATTGACTGACTAGGAATTATTTCCAAATATTTATACTATTCTCAAACTCATTTTAACCTTACCAGTTAGTTCTGTTCCATGTGAACGGTCATTTTCAGCCATGCATCGACTAAAGAGTTGGAGTAGATCAACCATGACGGAAGAAAGGCTCTGTGGTTTAGCTCTCCTTTACAAGACATGAACATCTCCAGAGAAAATGTTCTGAAATATTTTTCTTCCATAAACGAAGAATTGGACCTCTAACCTAAACTGTATAATTATGCTGTAGTTGTATTATTGCTATCGTTTTTTCTAATAATTATGTTTCTTCTACTATTTAATCCCAATATCAGAAAACAAAAGGGATGGTGAACTGCATATATGCATATAGCATGTAGTTATCCTATGATTTTTTTTACCAGACTGCCCAACTAAAAAAAACTTTAAACTGGGCCCCATGCTATATATACACATCATTGTGACATGCTGCCCATCAACTTTGCCCCACCAAAAAAAAATCCTGGCTACTTCCATGTGTACCCTTTAGCATACACACCACATATCTGTAACTTTTAGCAGATTATCTATGTAACAATTGCTGTAATCTGTAATATTTATATTACACACACACAGAGAGGGAGAGACTGCAGATGTAGCTGTGATTAACCCTAGTCCTTGTCTAAGCCCTAATCCTAGTCATTGTCCAAGCCGTAACCCTAGTCATTGTCCAAGCCATAATGCTCCAAGCCCTAACCCTAGTCATTGTCCAAGCCAAAACCCTAGACATTGTCCAAGCCCTAATTCTAATCATTATTCAAGCCCTAACCATTGCCATTATCCAAACCGTAACCCTAGTCATTTTCCAAGCATTAAGACAAGTCATAGTCCAAGCACTAACCCTAGTCATGGACAAAGCCCTAATGTTAGTCCTTGTCAAAGCCCTAACCCTAGTCATGGTCCAAGCCCCATTGCTAGTCCTTGTCCAAGCCCTAACTTTATCATTGTCCAAGCCCTGACCCTATTCATAAGCCCTAACTCAAGTCATTGCCCAAGCCCTTACCCTAGTAATCCAAGCCCTAACCCTAGTAATTGTCCAAGCCCTAACTTTATCTTTATCCAAGCCATAACCCTAGTCATTGTATATCCTGGATCAACCACTTTGAGTCCTTCATCATCGCTTTTCTCATCCCTCTCATCCTCAGCCTCTCCAGCAATTTGCTAATGTTTTTCATTACCACATTCCTTGTGTGCAGAGCTTCCATAGACCGCTCCAAGCTGCAGACATCAATCTCATTTGCACTAATCAGAGTATGGATTGCCATCCTTTCCACCACAGGACTGACATGGATTTTTGGCTTTGTGGCCCATATTGCTTATTGGGTCAGGGACCTTAGCCACTGCAAGGAAGGTTGGGGAGCTAGCCAACAAATATATTAGCGATGGGAGCCTGGACCACTCAATACTTACACGACCAGACAGATGGTCACCTGGGCCCTATGAGAGGAAGGAAGACACAGCAAAATCCGACATCAGGAATGAGTTGGAGCCGCCTCAGAAGTTTCCTTCAACCATGGACAACAACAGCAACCAGGGAACTGAGTCAGTGAGGAAAGGCAAGTTGGCTAAGTATTTTGACCAGGCCAAGGGCCCCCTTTGCTTCAATTGTAGGGAGTGGGGGCACATGGGAGCTAACTGTCTCAAAAAAAATTACGGATGTGACACTGGCATCCTGAGCAAAGCAGACTACTGTTTTTCAGGGGAATTGGATGGTGTGTTCCAGGCAAGAGTGAAGCTGGACTCTGGAGCACAGCACACTCTGGTCAACTCGGAGGTGGTGAGACAGGATGCATACACAGGGGAGCTCCTTGATATCAGAGTAGCGAGTGGACAGATGCTACAAGTCCCAATGGCCATGGTAATACTCCGCCTGGATGGACAGACCTTTTGGAGCAAGGTCAGGGTGATGAAAGGCCTGCAGGAGGAAGTGCTCCTGGGAACTGAACTACCACTTTTCAACACTCTACTTATCAAGGCAGCTACCACGAAGGAGGAAGCTACCAAGGAGGTATTGGAAGTACAGACCTGGCAATCTAGACTCGAGCAGAAGGACTGACAGAGAGCAGATGATGCAGCCACAAGTACCTCTGGCACCGATATCAAAATGTTAGGTGAGGCGTTCAATTTTGATGATAATCTGTTTGCTGTGCCCTCCACAAAAGTTAGGCAGACCTGAGGCCAGAAGAAGGAGGCAGCCTGTCAGGCAGCAGAGCAACAGACTGTGGACACAGACATGATCAGATAGAAGGAAGCAGGCGACTTTGAGGCATCCTAGTGCACCGACACATCACTGCAGGCAGCATGGAAGCTGGTAGAAGACGAGAACTCCAACTACCTAAGAGGGAGGTCTGCTCTACCATATGAAATGACCCCTTAGGTGGAGAGCTTCGCAAGCTTGTGCTGCCCAGGGAGAAGAGACAAGAAGCCATTATGATCATGCAATGGCGGGGCACTTGGGAGAAAAGCGGACGACACAACAACTACTACGGCGTTTTTTCTGGCCAGGGATTAACTGGGACGTTGCAGAAGACTGCAAGAGTTATGGGGAGTGCCAGAAGGCAGCTAAGAAATACCACAACAAATCCAGTGGTCAATGAGCCTTTCAGTCGGGTGGCAATCGACATTGTTGGACCCCTGCCGAGAACGAAGAGCGGGAACATATAGCTACATGCTAACTCTCATGGACTATGGGACAAAATATTCTGAGGCAATATCCCTCCAAAAGACAGATGCACCGACAGTGGCAGAGGCTTTGATGAGCATTTTTTTCCAGGGTTGGAGTACTCCAGGAAATTCTAACTGACTAAGGGTCAAACTTTCTGTCTGCACTCATGGAAAAGATGTACCGTCTCCTTAGAGTGAAGCACCACCTCGCCATACCATCCACAGACAAACAGGGCAGTGGAGCTGTTCCATGCCATGCTTGTCAGGGAGCCCCTCCTCCTGATTCTACAGGACTCCCTGACAGGCAGAGACAGTTCATGACCATATTAGGTCTCAGTACTATGACCCTTAGACTATTAATTAACTGTGGTTTTAGAAACTAATGAATTGGACAGTTCAGTAGAGAAGAGTGTGTCTCAGTTGTTGAGTATTTAATCAGAATCTTTATTTAATGATACTACCAATTCCAAGCAGTGGGGTCTGGGTAGTTTAGGCTTGCCAAACTAAGGCAAGTTCAGTCAGGACAGACAGGTTAGAGGGTCCCTCCAGCAGGGCACTCCCTAACATTTGGTGGCAGCGGTTACCGAACTTAGCCAGAACAATTAGCTAGAAACGACTAGTTGATCGCTATTTGAACAGAGAGAAAGTCAAATCCGAATCCAGTCGGTCAGTCAGCAGTTGCTAGTAGCTCAGTATTTGTTAGCTAGTACGATTCAGTCTGTAAGTAGCTAGAAGTAGCTAGAAGAACAGTGACAAGTCAGAACAGTGACAAGTCGAATTCGTTGGCGGTTGTCTACTCCAACTGAGCAAAAACAGTACGAACGGACAGCGTGTACAAGGGCAGGGTATAAGTGAAAGTGACGACCCGAAAGTGCGAACCGAGTCAGTGCACAAGTGAATTGGTGTATAAGTGTGGAAGTGAAAGTGACGATCCAAAAACAAAAAACACACAACAACAACAACAACAAAAAAAAAAAAACTCGAACACAACACGAAGCACGCAGCGTGGAGACACACACCAGAGAGACCAGTAGGACGCAGACGATGGCCTACAACCTAAGGAGGAAGGGGACATCCTGCAATACAACCGGAAGCAGAATGTCGAGACAGAAGTCAAAGAAAGACGGTGAGAGACAAAGCTCACCAGAAACAGAACAGGACATGGAGACAGCAAATCAGTTGAGCTCTCAGACTCTGAGGAGCCAGACCACAATGATGGAATTCTTTGAAAGAATGGAACATCGCCGAGATGAACAAGAGAGGCGCAGGGAAGAAGAACGTCGCCGGGAAAAGGAAGAAGAGATGAAACGCTGGGAGAAGCTGCTACTCATACGAACAGAACCAGCAGAGAGCCAATCAACTTCAATGCGGAGCCCACCAATGTTGATAACGCAACATGTGCCGCAATTTTGCAAACAGGTTGAGGAAGAGTCGGACATATGTAGCAACCTTTCTCCTCTCGTTCCAGACACACATGGAGAACTTTGGAGTTCCAGCAGAAAGGTGGACATCACACCTGGTTTGAGGCCAAGCGGGCACATGCCCTCTTTGACACATCAGTGAAGGCTGACTTCACAAGTACAAAGGAAGCACTCCTACGCCATTTCCACGTTGGCAAGAGAACATATCGGAGGAAGATGGTGGAGATGAGGAAACTAGCAGAGGAATCCTGGGTCATGCACTGGAGGAGACACAAACAGTGGAGCCAGCGCTGGACCGAAGAGTGCGAGACACCAGAGCAGAGCAGTGACATGTATGATGCCGAGATGGTATATGACCGGATGCCGCACTGGCTTGCAACCTGGGTCAGGGATAAGGACCCAAACACACCCCTGGAAGCAATGCAGCTGGCTGACGATCATCTGGACAATCAGAGGGGGAAACAGGACCAGAGGGGAAGACTGGAACCGCATCAGCGATCCCTAAACCTCAAGTCAGATCTGCACCGCAGAAATGAAGCAGAGCACAGAGAGAAACACCAGCAGGAGAGACGCGACCAAGACTCTAGACAGTTCCGAAAGAAGGATGGAAGCAGAGAGGCTAAGCCATGGAACAAGCCTAAGTTCGACCCTGAGAAAGGACCTCGCTGTTTTAAGTGTAATTGCTATGGTCATATTGCAAGGGACTGTGAGGAGGTGGTCCACACAGCCAACTTCGCTAAGGAAGACAACCTAGCAGCCGTTCATGTGGGATTCATTGAAGGACAAGAATGCCAGAGAATGTTGGTAGACACTGGGTGCAGCAAGACACTCATCCATGAAAAGTGGATTCCGCAGAAGACACTGACTGGGAAGATTAGGCTGACGACCGCGTATAATGGAAATGTGGAACCACTACGCACAGCAAGGGTTAAAGTTGAAGTAGACAAATGGAGCAAGGAAGTCGAAGTAACAGTAAAGAAGGACTTAGCATACGATGCCCTGCTTGGGCGAGACCTACCGTTCCTCTGGAATTTGGGCAGGCACCTGATGGAACCAGATGAAATGAATGCTGTTCAGACAAGGAGTCAGAGGAAACGAGAAACAGAGACCTACCAAGCAGACATTGAGGCTGATGAATGGTCAACCAGTGAGCCGACCAACACAGATACTGAATGGGAGATGCGCGAGACTCCATCAACCACAGTGACAGTTGAGCAGCCGGAAGATGACGGACTACCGAATTTTGAGGATGACATGTTCTTGCCAACACGAACCCCCAAGAAGCATTTCACCCGAGCCGAGAAAAGACAGGAACGACAGAAATTCCACACATTGGAAGGCACTCAACACCCACTAGATGGAGGAGCACCTGCACTAAGAAAAGCGATAGCAGAGGACAAATCACTGGAGGCCATCAGAAAGAGTGCAAGGGAGGGAGACCCCAGCTATCAGGAAGAAGCAGGCCTCCTTTACCGAGTGGCACCCGAGTCGAACGGACAGAGAGTGTTTCGACAATTAGTTCTGCCAACCTCGTACCGAAACATTACATTGAAGACGGCTCATGCCATTCCCATGGCAGGACATCTTGGGCGGAAGAAAACCCAACAGCGTCTACTTGACCGATTCTTCTGGCCAGGGATCTATGAGGAGGTAGCCACACTGTGTAGGACGTGCCCCGAGTGCCAGAAGGTGGCAAAACACCGTAAACAGAAGGCACCACTGATGCCTTTGCCACCAATGGATGAACCCTTTCAGCGTGTAGGGATTGACCTCGTCGGGCCATTACCCCGAACAAAAGCGGGGCACCGTTTTATCCTCACAATGGTGGACTTCGGCACGCGGTACCCAGAAGCGGTGCCACTTAAACGAACCGACAGTCGGACGATAGCTGATGAGCTATTAAAGATATTTGCCAGAGTAGGCATTCCAAAAGAGGTCCTATCAGATTGTGGGGCAAATTTGACGAGTTCCCTGATGGAGGAGTTGTATCGGATGTTGGGGGTGAAACCGATCAGAACATCACCCTATCACCCGCAAACGAACGGAATGACCGAAAGATTCCATGCCACGATGAAGAGCATGCTGCGGAAGGTGCTGGGAAAGTTTGACCAGCAATGGGACAAAGCACTCCCGTACATCATGTTTGCGTATCGGGAAGTTCCGAACGAGACCACAGGATTCAGCCCATTTGAACTAATGTACGCACGAAAAGTCAGGGGACCACTCCACATCCTGAGGGAGGAGTGGGAAGAGACTCCGACGATGCCCACCAGTGTGATTGCATATGTCCAAGGTGTGCGGGACAGTGGAACAGGTCCACCGTATGGCAGTGGAGAAAGAGCGAGGATCGAAGGAGGAGACCAAGAAATGGTATGATCGAACCGCACGGCTCCGAACGTTTCAACCAGGTGACCAAGTCCTTGTCCTGTTACCCTCTGAAACAAACAAACTGTTGGCGAGCTGGCAGGGTCCCTACGAAATAACGAAGAAGTTGACAGATGTTACTTATGCAGACCTGATGAGCAACAAGAGGAAAAGAAACCGTGTCTTCCACGTCAACGCCCTAGCCAAATGGGAGTCACCAGTAATAGCTTGCCTGGCTACGGAAGGTGCAGAGGGGTGGAAGATAGTGAAATGGAGATTATCACCTGGGAAGCTGAACAACCTGGGACGACACCGGTTGTGAACCCAGACCTAACTACTGAACAGAAGCAGGCACTACAGAAGCTGCTTGAACGCTATGATGAGGTGTTCAAGGATGAACCAGGACGAACACAACGGGCTGAGTTACGAATCGAAACAGGAGATGCCACACCTTGCCATTTGGCAGCATACCGACTGTCACACACCAAACAGGAGTGGGTACAACGTGAGATCACCCAACTCCTTAAGGCAGGGCTTATCCGACCGTCAACCAGCCCCTGGGCATCCCCGATCCATTTGGCGAAAAAGGGAGAGTCCTACAGATTGTGTGTGGACTATCGTAGATTGAATAAAGAGACAAAAAATGATCCTTACCCAATGAGACGTGTAGACGACCTCCTTGACAGACTAGGAAGTGCGGCATACATTACAACATTGGATTTGTCAAAGGGGTATTGGCAGATACCAGTACAACAAGCTGAAGAGAACAGGCATGTTCTCCAGCAGATAGTTTTGGCTGTAGAGTTTTTGGCAAAGCAAGCACTACCATTCAGAGGCCACTCTGACTACAGAGTGGATTTCTCAGATGAAGATCTCAACAGGGGCAATTTTGTAGCCACACTTCAGCTTTTGGCTAAGACAGAACACAAAGAGAGCATCCCCAAAACAGCCTTTATGACACATCTAGGCAAGTACGAGTTTTGCGTGATGCCCTTCGGACTGAAAGGAGCGCCGGCAGTATTTCAACGGATGATGAATGAGTTGATTGCAGATATTCCTCAATACGCCGCTGCTTATCTGGATGACATTGCCATTTTCAGTGCAACCTGGCAAGAGCATTTACAACACCTGGAAGTTGTGCTGGATAAACTGGAGAAGGCGGGGCTGACAGCAAAATGGTCCAAGTGCCAACTTGGACAGACAGAGTGTGATTATCTCGGACACCGAGTAGGCCAAGGAAGGGTGCGTCCCAGAGAAGCTAAGATCGTCAGTGTAAGGAACTTCAAGACGCCCAAAACAAAGAAGAATGTACGCTCCTTCCTCGGCTTGGCAGGGTATTACAGGCGGTTTATACCCAACTTTGCAGAAAGAGCATTCCCACTAACAGAGTTAACTAAGAAGGAAGCACCAGACAAGGTAGTGTGGTCAGACCACACGGAACAGTCATTTCGATGGCTCCAAGAGCAGTTAATGACAGAACCAGTACTAAACAGTCCCAACATCAACCGACCATTCGTATTGTTCACAGATGCCTCCGGAGTGGGTGTAGGTGCAGTTCTCAGTCAGGTGGATGCCGACGGACACGACCGGGCAATAGCTTATTATTCACGGAAGCTGCTGCCTCGAGAACGCCGATACTCAGCCATCGAGCTGGAATGCCTGGCTGTAGTAAACGCAGTGAAACACTTCAGAGTATATCTTGATGGCACCCCATTTAAGATTGTGACAGACCACCGATGCCTTCAGTACCTACATAGGTTCAGGGAGGAGAATGGCCGTTTAACACGCTGGGCTCTCAGTCTACAACCTTTTGACTATACAATCCAACACCGGCCTGGAAACACGAACGGAAATGCAGATGGGCTCAGCCGGCAAGAATGGACTGAAGACGACCCACCGGCAGCGACCCAGAATAAGGGGGGGGAGATGTCAGGGAGCCCCTCCTCCTGATTCTACAGGACTCCCTGACAGGCAGAGACAGTTCATGACCATATTAGGTCACAGTACTATGACCCTTAGACTATTAATTAACTGTGGTTTTAGAAACTAATGAATTGGACAGTTCAGTAGAGAAGAGTGTGTCTCAGTTGTTGAGTATTTAATCAGAATCTTTATTTAATGATACTACCAATTCCAAGCAGTGGGGTCTGGGTAGTTTAGGCTTGCCAAGCATAAGGCAAGTTCAGTCAGGACAGACAGGTTAGAGGGTCCCTCCAGCAGGGCACTCCCTAACAATGCTCAAGCAGATGAGAAAGATCAGATGTGATTGTTACCTTACTTCTTGTTTGCATACAAGGAGGTGCCGCATGCTAGCACGGGCTTCTCCCTACTTTTTGGCAGATATGTTCGAGGACCTTTAGACGTGTTGAAAGAGTCTTGGGTGGCCGGACCAACTAGATCGGAGTCAGTGGTTTCCTTTGTACTGGAGATGAGGAACAGACTCGACCAGATGAGGGACCTTGCATGGGATAACCAGACTGGAATAAAAGAAGACACAAAAGTGTGGTATGACAGAGATGCTCAACACAGGAGCTTTGAGGAAGGAGACTAGGTCCTGGTGCTGATGTGAAGCAAGCAAGCTCACGGCATAGTGGCAGGGGCCCTACACATTCCGAACCAGAGTATCACCAGTAATCTACGATATCGACATAGTCGACAGACGGAAGAGACGAAGAACCTTTCATGTGAACATGTTGAAGCCCTGGCATTCACCAGTAGTGTCAGTGCTGTCAGCAGCAGTGCCTAATGGCGACTCGGAAACTGAAGATGATATCATCACCGTCGACACAACAGAGACAGGAGCACCAACCCTAGGGAAACAGCTGTTGGCTGAAGAGCAGAAGCTACTGATTGAGCTAGTGGGACAGTCGACCAATGATTTTCTCCAACAGACCAGGACAGACAGCGACAGTCGAGCATACAATCAACATTGGAGGGCCAATACTCTTTCGTCTACCCCCTTATAGGATCCCTATAGCTTGGGATGAGCAGGTCAGAAAGGAGATAAAGGCTATGCTGGACTTGTACGCGTGAAGAAGCCCCTGGGCTTTGCCCATGGTGACTGTGGCTAAAAAGGGCGGCTCTGTATCGATTACAGGAAACTCAACTCTGTAATCACAGCTGGCCCTTACCAGATGCCGAGGATTGAGGATTTGCTGGACAAGCTGGGGAAGGCCTCGGATTTTCAGCGGGATAGCTGCTTGCCTGTCAGACTTGACAAAGTCTGCAGCACCAACCAAGGTTCAATGGATACCCTACTGCCAGTTCAGGCATAATTACCTTACAGGACGAGTGTCACGAAGCAGTCTAATCCGGAGGACGAGCATCAAGGAGTTGTGACTCACAAATTTTAATAAGGACAAGCGTCACGGATTTGTGATTTTATAGACAAGCGTCACGGATTTGTGACTTGCAATTTCGGCGTCACGGATTTGTGACTTTCCAAGTTAAGGACGAGTGTCATGAATTCGTGACGTTGTATATACACTACGTATAAGTTCTTTAATTGCTCATATCATCAGCAGCTGCGCTGATATTATCTAAGTAGACCAACCACAAAAGCGTTTGCGCATGACCACAACTGAGCCGCGCAGGTGCCATGATCCAGCTGTTTACCAATAGAGTCTGTCACATTAGCTAGACACTACCACATGCATGATCCTTTAACTATTACTCTGTGAAGGCCACAGAAGTTGGTCAATACGTCATGTGTATCATTATTTTTTTATGCTGGTAAAAATTTGCCACTTCATAAACTTCATAATTATTTTTATAAAGTCGTTATTTATTTAACCTATAACTTTGTTATCGACAACCACAAAACAAAATACCATATACAAAACATATACACAAAGTAAAAATAATAGTGATTCATGTTACAATTTTTTAAATTTTTTTAATTTTTTAATTTTTTACGTTACAATTGTAATTTAAAGACACAATTAATCATTGATTTAGAATTCTACAAAATATATATTGAGTGACAAATATAAGTTAATATATATTTCATGGGGAAAGAGCAAAAGCAGATAGACTTCTTCCATTGACCTATTCGAAACCCGATGCAACTATTCCACATTTGTTCACCATGTTTCCAGTGTTATTAGCATCCGCTGATACCACCTTATTCTCATTAATCACCTCCGCATTAGTACGAGTGGCATGGGGGGTACAAACCTCTCGAGAAACATTTTTAGTGGGACGTTTTTTTGATAGACTAAATCTTCTCTTGCTAGTTAGAAAGTAGTCCAAGTACTTTCTCAAGGTATTCTTGGTGAACAGGAAGGCTAGGAACATAGAAAGGCCTTGAGTACTATTGAATATGACAAATGGATACCATACCCAACTAACTTGGTCAAGAAGGGCCACAAAGCCGAAAATCCATGTCAGTCCAGTGGTGGAAAGGATGGCAATCCAGACTCTGATTAGTGCAAATGAGCTTGATGTCTGCAGCTTGGAGCGGTCTTTGGAAGCCCTGCACACAAGGAATGTGGTAATGAAAAACATTAGCAAGTTGCTGGAGAGGCTGAGGATGAGAGGGATGAAGAAAGTGATGATGAAGGACTCAAAGTGGTCGATCCAGTACCTGGCTGTTCTTCCATCTTTGTCAACTCCATAGAGGACCAGCCCATCTACAGAAAAGTTTAGTGTGATGGAAATAGCAGTAACCAGTAGCGGCAGGCCCCACCCAATGCACAAGTATGCCACAAAGAACTGGTGTTTTGTCTTGTTGGAGTCTTTCAAGAGCTTCCTTGCTTGGTAGAATTTCCTTACCATTTCAAATGAGAAAATACTCATCCATGCAAACTGTGTGAGATAAGAGAAGTGAAGGACTATTGCCAATGATGTACACAACTCTTTCAATGGGTAACTTTGAATAGCAGGACCTCCTGCAATGAAAATGAGGTTAGTAGCCAGGATGGTGGTGCATAGATTCATGAGGATAAGTCCTGGAAGTGTTCTATAGTCACTGAAGAGTGTATATGTCAATAATATCAGGATTGATCCTAAAACAGAGAGAGAGCAGCCGATATAAGCCAATTCTTGTAGTCCTGGTAGTGAAGCCTGTAACTGTGTGGTGGTGATGGTGATTATGGTGGTGGTGTCTGGACACACGAGGGGTCTCCCATATTTATCGTAAAACATCACTTCAACTGTCTCATCCTTATAGAATATACTATCATTCCCAAGTTGTGTATAATCTGATTCATTGAGAGGAACAAGGAAAGTAGGACAGTCCAAGAATGACACATTTCCAATGCAGATTAGAGGGTGTCCAAATCCATCATAATCCTTCACTGCTACCACTGATTTAGATTCTTTCAAAATAATTGTGCTGTTACCAAGGTCAATATAATCCGTCTTGTTGAGAACAGCGATTCCACTGGTGCAATCCTCCATGTTAAAATTTGATCCTGGATGAAGGTCAGTTTTAGGGATAAGATATGAACACCTCCCTCCCATCTCTGTGTAACTCTCAGGACATTGTGTTGGTCTACACTCCAGACCCACTGGAGCAGTTCCTTCAGGACAGTCTAGTGAGATGTTGGTGCTGTCGAAATTAGTAGATATGGTCACCATACCCCCTCCCAGGTTGCTGAGTGTGATTTCAAAGAATAACAGACCGAATACTGGTCCACTAGGGTAACATAAATCTGGTATTCTATTGATCTGTGTAAACCTCTGTGTAAACCTTAAGCATTCTGTCCCATACTCACCATTGCATATAGCGCAATTAGCATTGTGATACACCACCCCATTGCTGATACCTCTCACAAGATCAAGCACTCCTGATGCACACTTCTCCTTCATCTGAGCATATGTGTCATCTCCAAATTTACGTCGAGTTTTAATCTCCAGAAGCATGTGAGACAAACAGCTACTCACTCTGGGCAAGCAGGTCCTGGGTACCACATTTCCAAATGGAGCTGTGTTCCCAGAAGATGGAACTTGAAAGGCACATGTCTGGCACTCTCTCTGGAAAATGTCTGGCTCACTTAGTAGTATTTGCGAGATATTATTAGATCGTAGAAGGTCATAAACTCTTTGATTACAGACTAAATTTGTCTGCCAGGCTACTAGCTCACTCACTCCATTACAGAGTGCACAAAACTCATTCCTGTATACTATACCTGTGACAGTGTTGGTTACTGGAGGCAGAGCTGTAGCAAAGTTTGGACTGGTGCAATTCTCTGCTGTTATACCTCCCTCTGTTTCAATCCAGGAGTCTGGGCAAGTTGAGATCATGAGAAAAGCTTCATTATCAGCCAGAACTGTGATACTTGGGTTCAAGTAAGTGGAAATACATTGCAATATCACTCCATCTGGCAAGGGAGAGAGCTGAGAGACAGGGCAGGAACTTGGAGGAGTATGGTCACCGCAACAATCACCAAATACTTGGCAGTCAGCATCACACTTGCAGAGGAAACTATCTTTGCTTGCTGTAGAGCTACATGTCTCCTGGCAGAATCTGCAGCTCCGTCTATTTTCAGCTGTCAAAGCGCCAGAAACGAGGAGGAAGAAGAGAGGTAGAATCATTTTTGTTCTATACAGAGGATAGGCAGTTAAACTACCATCTTTTTGCTGAAATTCTCAACTAGTTTATATATATATATCATTGGTCATAGACTCGTGTGCATGCTAATTACCATTGTTTTATACCAGTTCCTGTTATGTTACGAGTGCCTGTGACATATAATTAAGCCAGGGAGCGTCCCAGATTTGTGAATTACAGGACGAGCTTCACGGATTTGTGACTTGCAATTTAATGGTGAGTCACGAATTCGTGACTTCTACGCTACACACAGTTCTTATGTCAGCTCTCAGCTGCACTGATATAATCTCAGTACACAACCACAAAAGGTTGTAGTTGAACACAAGGGAATTAGTGTTATGCACAGTAGGATAGGAGTGGGTAGCTGGGTGTACAGTGCAGTAGTATGGGTCTTGGAAGTAGATGGGGTGGAATAGAACGAGGGAGAGGAGGATGGAGAGCATCAGTCACTTCATGCAGTATACCTGGACAAAGGTTGGAACAGGTAATTTCTTGTTTCATAATTAACTGTACAACCATTATCACAGCTGACACAGCTCCTACTCCAGCACACTTTACTGTCGTGTCTGGAAGTAATCTATCCAGGACACCTGAGGACTTCTTCTCTGTCTTTTTTTACTGGCCACCTCTTGCAGTTTTTGGTAGACAACACCAATGAATATGCTGCCAAAAAAATCCAAGCAATAAATATATGTAAAATTAGTTAGTGTAAGTGCATCTCTACAATCAAATTATAATCTTGTATATATATTTTTTATGGTGTGTGCTTGTGTCTTGTATGAGTGTGTATCTGTGTGTGGTGTGTGTGATACATAGACCAGTGATTCACTCTACCCTATGCAATTGTAGGGCTAGGGCTAGGGCTAGGGCTACGGCTAGGGCTAGGGCTAGGCCTAGGGTGGATGAATTGAAGGTATAATTTTGAACATTGGCATTGTTACAAACTAACATTCCTCTCCAACCAGAACAATAGAACTAGTGTTAGAAGCATATAATTGAACTGTTGTATGTTTGTGTGTTTGTCATTGCTGCTTGCCTGTAGCGATCTCATTGGTCCATATAGGTGTTATGAATTGTATCATTACCTTGTTTGGTCATGAAAGGGCAGAGTTTTAGGACTTGACAGACTTGGCTAGATTTGGCATTTTGAGTGTTGTAATTGATATGTATTGCGAATTATAACTTTAGTCTAGAACCTTGACTGTTGTTAGCTAGTTCTCTTGCCGTCTCAAGAGCCCTAAGCCTAACAGGCATACACCAATTAAAAAATATTGAGGATTATTGCTATAATCTCAAGGGAGGGTCAATTTTCATCAGTACCTCAAAGGAAAGCCCCATCCCCTTGGGGAATAAAAGCATTTGTACAGGCTGAACAGTATTTCTGTTTTTTTAAAATTTATTGATATGATAATTTATTATGGAGTTACTCAGACCAGACTTACCACATACTGTAAGAGTTGTGTGCACTCTGTTCAAGGACCTGCTTCATAAGGGCTATGTCTTGTACATAGATAGGTTCTATAATAGCCCCCTTCTGGCCACGGAGTTAAGCAAAACTGGATTGACAGTGACAGGTAAAATCATTCATGGACAAACTATTGATATTTATCTCCATGACAGTCACCTCCTACCCTTCCTCCCCATCATCCACTTCCACCTCTTAACCAGCTATAGTGCAATCCAACCAAAATGGACTTCCTCAGTTTTTCCCCCTTCCAAGACCAAGAAGCCACGAGGAACAGTAGACTCATTCAGGTCTAGCAACCTTCTTGCATTATCCTGTACAGACAAGAGGAATGTATTTATGCTGTCCCACAAAACAGTCTAAGGTAACGATGTCTGTGAAACTAAAGTTAGTGCACCACTATTATTACGTAACTAACCTATTGTTATTCCTTCAGGCACATAAACAAACAAAGAGATGTTTATAACCATGACTACAACCAATACATGTTGGGTGTTTGCAAAATGGACCAGTTTGTCGGGTACTACAGTTTCATATATTAAATATTGGAGGAAAGTATTCTTTTGGGTGCTAGAGGTGACTGTGGTGAACTCAGATATACTCTACAAGGATTGTACATCACAACACACACTCACTCACGTCTTATTAGGCAGAAGTTTATCAACACACTCTCAGAAACTATCCACAGCACAGCAACCTCCATTGCGGCAAGCCTCACTAGTGTGGAGTGCCTTCAACTAGTACGTCACTTTCAGAGGAAGGCAACCAAAAGAAAGGTTGTAGCAGAAGAAATGAGGGTGGCAAACATCACCTTTAGACAGCTGCATACATCAGGATGTAACTTATTTGTTTATAGCTAAGAGTCCTGCAGTGTCCCACCTCTCCCCTTCCAAATCCGAATTAATCTGAGGAAAAACAACAATAAAACAAAATCATTTCTTGACATGCTTGGTTCAAGCACTAGTAAAGCTCAAAAGCTTCTTATCATAGCTTCTTGAATAAGGACGGCATTTTTTAGTGTCCTGTGAGGTAGTCAAGTCAATTATTTAGACAAAATATGTTGGAGTACAACAAACCATAACACACAATATCTTGGCTATACCTAAAACTCGGCTCTTGTGGCCGGCCACTCAAGACGCCAACGATGTTCTTCACATCTTTCATGTCGGCTAGATGAGATAAAAATATTTATGGAGGGAAACCCTATTTGTTTATAATTCAGTAACTAGTTAGCTACTAGTTATATACTTACCAAAACAATGCTAGCATTCTAACAGATGCCCAACTAGCAAAAAAAAAAGTTTACAAAACCCTATTTGTTTATAATTCAGTAACTAGCTAGCCACTAGTTATAGTTATATCATAGACTACTAGAACTAATTGACTCAACACTGCCTAAAAGGGCCCCGCCTTGCCGCGCCGTATGGGACTGACAAATGAAAAGCTATAATATGCTACTTTCTTTTTCTTTTCTTTTTTGTATATTTTAGTTTTTGTTAGCATTAGCTAGTTATGTATTTGCTAGCTATGCATAGCTGTATCTAGCTAGCTATACGAGTATCTAGCTAGCCATATTTCTATTTCATGTAGCTATTTGCCACGATGAGCAGCGCTACTTTTGTTTCAAATCTTCAAATAAAAGACTTTTTTCACTTGCAGACGAATTAGCTAAACTACGCAACTCAAGTTTAAGAAATTTTCCAAACATCTCTCATCGTACAATCGTATACAAGCTTCGTTGGAAAAGTAGTTGTATCTCCGGCATAGTCTCCACGCAGCGAGACCCTTTACCGATCGATACCAGGCAGGTGTGGACACGTTTTTGAAACCCACTTTTTGTTTGAAATCCTGGATCCGCCACTGCAGTAGCCACCATACAAGAGCAGCTGAACAGCTGAACGATATTACAAGTGAAGATTTCAACTTAAGGCATGGGAAAAAAGTGCCAGGCAGTTAATTGCCGCTCTGGCTATGACTTAACGAAACAGGACAAGGCAGTCGAGGAAGAGGGCGAGGTGCCAGAGCCCAAGAAGTATACAGTGAGAGTCTTTCCTGCTAATGAGGAGATCAGGCAGAAGTGTGAGAAAACACTCCACGAGAGGATTCCCTTGACACCAAGCATGGAGGTGTCTGTGACAAACACTTTCAGCCCGAGGACTTTGAGGCCACACAGGTGAAAAAGACTGGCGTTGACAGGAAACATAGGCGTCTCAAACCAACTTCCATCCCATCCCTCTTCCCCAAGTACCCTGGCTACTACAGTCATGTCCCAGTGGTACAGTCCAGGCCCACCCAGGCAGCCATCATGGAGGTCAGACACCAAAGGATGGCGGAGTTGCTTCAGCAGCAGGAGGTTGAGCTGATGGCAAAGGACTCTGTCAATGACTTTGCCGACCTGTGGGAAAAGATGTGCAGGCCAGGCTTCTGTATCGACCATGGTTTCAGGTAAATGTAATTTAAATACTGTGGCTAATGTACCGGTACCGGGTTTGAACATTTTGGTCTAGTTCCGGTTATGAATCTTTGACCTTATGAATTTTTTATGAACCTTGACCTTTTCGGTTATTTCCCCCCCCCCCCATTTTTGTTGGCCTCCACAGCCCTAGCCCTAGCCCAGAAGGGAATGTAAAATTACTAAAAAGCAATTAAAAATATTTTGAACTCTTTATTCCTAAAGTCTTATAGCAGACTGTGCACTACGTTTAAATTAGACCCAACAGATACAGATTAATAGGTAGTCTGTGACCCAAGTAGTCGGTGACCCAAGCAATTTTTTAAACACTTACTGTGTAATTATGTTTGTGATGCAGATTTGAGATCAAGAGGGAACCTGGCGACAACCACCACCAATTCATCTGCTTCACCATTGACAAGCTCAATGCAGATGACGGTGGACGAGTGTCCGCAACTTCCTATAGGGCCAGGTCATCATCCGCAAGCATGCCCTCCTGTGGTACAGGTGAGGAAGACGCATATGAGCCACCTGACCATGCCAAGCCTGCCCTGGGACACATTGCAGGCTATCTGGGATACCAGGCCACCAAGAAGAAGGACTGTGATGACTGCATCAACTTGTTGGTGGACAAGGAGGCTGGTGTCAAGGACCCAGTGTTTGACACTGACGAGGTGGATGAGGAGTACCTGTGGATGACCAACACCTTGAACAGGGGAGGACTCAAGGCACCCACCGAGCTGGCTGTCAGCCTCACAGTTGATGTGAGCCAGGTGTGGAGGCACATAGTTGGTGACCCTGATAGGAGGGCAAGCTTCCTTGCCTGTGACGGTGCTTTGAAGGTCTTCCAGGCTGTTGTGAGTAAGTTTGTTGCAACTACCAAGGACGCCAGAATGAGGCATGTGACAGTGGACACTTGTTGGTAGAGGAGTTGTTGCCATTTATGGCAGGGTCCCTGTTCAATTGCTTTGGCAGCAACCTTGCCAAGGATACCATGTCTCAAATCCACAAGAAGTCCAAAAAGAGTGCAACTACCAAGGACGCCAGAACGAGGCATGTGACAGTGGACACTTGTTGGTAGAGGAGTTGTCCAAAAAGAGAAGCAGGGATGCCAGCCAGGAGGAGAGAAGGCACAGGGAGACCAGGAAAAGGCAGAAGCTACAGAGTAGCACGCTACACTAGCGCATAGACAATATAACTAGAACAATTAACTATACATAAGCAAGTATGTTTGGTGTTTTATTTCGCTATGTTGAGTGCAAACAGTTTTATGACGAGTCTTCTAGAGAGATTAAACTACACTATCTAAGGATGCTACATTTAAAATGTGATCTAAAAACACGGATTAGAACCAGAAATATATAAGTTTAAAGATTTTTGTCCGAGTTCCGTTTTTAAGCCACATATGGCAAGGCCCTGTTGGGGAGTGTTGAGTCAATTAGTTCTAGTAGTCTACCAAGTTATATCATGGAGTCAGGGCACACAAAACTAGGCAACCCCACAAATCAATTTTCAGTTCACAGTGAGTTAACTACCATAGGCATCTTACAGAACGTCTCTAAAAGAATAGTTTGGGGATGAAAAGAATAACTTCAGTGTGCTTGTCACGAAGCTTGCCTACTAACAACAACTAGCTAGCTAAATATCAGTGCAAGACATTGACAGGCAAGTGATGGTGTGGTAGGTACCTAGGTCCAGCTTCATGGCAAGTGTACGGGTCATTGTCTAGGCCTTACGGTGAAGCGCACAGTGAGTAACTTTTTCTTGGTTTTTTTCCACTCTACAAGGCCTTGTTGTTGCATGGAGCAAAGAATAAAGTTTCTGGTGATCTAAAGTTATGACTCGGACAAAAATTTAAAAAAAGTGCAAATAAAGTTGGCACAGGCACGAGGTAAAATTTTCAATGTTTAGGCATTCATGCAAGCAAGGATAAGCGACAGTCTAGGAACTTTCTTCATTTCTTGACTTAGTCTTGATCTTGCCAGGACATGATACTTGCCATCAGTTATATACCTGTGTGCTAAACAAAATATTTGTCATAGACACCAACACTTGCCTTTATGACTTCCCTTGTTTCAATGATGACTCTGCACGTGAGACAGACAGAGAACCCTACAAGAGCAACAGAAAAATGCATAACAAAAAGTGTTGAGTCCAATGGACCCTAAAAAAGGTAAAAGCTTTGAAAACAGCTGGTTTAGAAGGGGGGAGAGAGTTTCAAAACTGGCCAGCCTTATACGACACTCCTTCAGCCACCAAGTGTTCGTCCTCTCTCATCAAATCCATAGACCTTACGTACTGTCTATGCTCCTTGGTAGCATCCCTGGCCTTCTGTTCTGCCTTCCTTGCTCTCAAGACATCACAACCCTCAAAGAGCTGAATAAATCGACCAACCAAAGTTCTCACATCTCCTATAACTACAAAGATGAGTGAACATGGCTTCTCTTTATCTGCAAGGTCTTCTAATAGAGTTAGGGCTAGAAACGGACCATCTTTAGCAAAACTGTTTGCAGTAAGTAGGTCTTAGCATTTAGCATCTATCAGCTGTTTTCATTGATGTGTTCTAAATCGTCTTAATAACTGAAAAGCTACTTTTTTCATTTTGAATAGCTATAGATACACAGAAGACTGAGAAAAAATATTTCGGCTTGAAGTCAAGTATTTTTGGAGAAATAGGAGCAAACTACAATTTACTTCCTATTTTGTGGTGTGGCTAATTGATGGCACAAGGTAAGGAACCCATAGGATTGATACTCTTTTTTTGGTCTGTACATACTGTAGCTAGCATGAAAAAAGGCATCTACTACCTACTGAGGTAGGAAGTTATGTGATAGGGAATTTAATCTTGGTTCTGAGAATGATACTACCACAGAAGATTCTCTAGGTGGTGAGCTATCGGAGAGTGAGTTTGGTTCTGAGGATGGAATGGCTGAAGACTCTCCAAAAGATCTCATACCGGCTCCATATTGGAATGAGCCTAGTAACAGTGATTATAAATCAGATTCCTCTCACTCTGGACATTCGTGTCTTTTCAGACAATTGACATAGCTAGCTATATAGTAGCAGCTATATAGTAGCAGCTAGAGCAGTATCTTTTTTAATACAGCAAACTTTTGTTAGCTGCACATGTGGCCACTGCAGTGGAATGAGTACCAGTCCAACCGTGTATTTGCTACAGAGAAGCATCCAGGTTTCTAGAAAAGATGAATGAACTAGACAATTTAAGTGTGACTTGTGTCATAGGCCATCCAGGCTTAAATTCTGTGTGCCTCGATGTGTGGGTCTTATATACAAACAGTATGTTAGCAATACCGTCAAAATATGGGGCTGGATCATAGCCATCAACAATGCATGAGTAAGGCAGATGTGATCTAGGTGTAATACTTCTTTTTACGGGAAGTACAAGTACATGTACTCTGCTTATCACCAGTTGACAAGATGGTACTGGGACTGGTTGGGACAAGATATCCGAGTAGTACTTCCAGCTTGTGCTGTTAAGAAAATCAGAGACACATTTCCCCCCCAAACATACACTGGATTTAAATTCCCCACTTTACCATGAATTTACAGAATAGTAGACATTATGTCAGAGTTTTGCAAACCTGCTCCGATGCTCTGCAACTGCCTTTTTCTTATCTGCTTGTTCAAAAATGCTACTCAGCAGAGGTGGAGATGGAATGCAGGATGTTGATATAAAACTTTGGTCTTCCATAGTTCAGAAAAGAGGTCATCCACATAGCCTAAGACAATATCGCTAAATATAATATTTTATAGTGAAAGAAAACTTGCCATAAGTGCACTCTTCTGTAATCTCTCATACTGTATGCCCTCCCCTTTAGTATTTGGTGTACAGCATTGCATATTTCTTCACCCCAACTTTGTCTTGGTTTGCTTTCTTCCACAGTTTTCATTGTAATGCAACATTGCCAGGTGCAACCTCTACACATAGTGTAGAGGTTAGGTTCTGGTATAGAACAATCTTATAAATGTCATAGAGACAGCTAGGAGAACTAGTATACTGGAGGGAACATATGATGCACTTTATTAGGCGGGTAAAGGGTTATTCCTTCTTTAGTTTGCTCACATTACAATGTGCAAGCTTAAAACACCGGTCTTCAAAGTGCTTGCTGCAGAGTGTGGAGTACTTTTGTGGCTTGCATTCCCTCCTGGTCCTATTTACTTGTTCAGCCCATTATTTCCTAAAAACAAGATCTTTGGGAAGGGATGATGACTAACATGCTGCTACAGCCAGCTGCCATGCACTACCAGCATTAATATGTAGTTGATTGACTTGTTACAAGAAAGCTAACAGCTCTATATAAGGCCACGACTAGTTTCTCAAGCCTGTAGGGTTCCTTACCTTGGGTCATGAATTAGCCATACCCAAAAGGAAGTAAATCATAAGTTTGCGATTTTAACTACCTATTACTCAAAAAATACTTGGTTTCAAACAGAATTTTTCCCCTCCCCAGGCTTTTGTGTACCCTTAAAATGTAGTAAAAAAATGGCATTTCAGTTACCCTGCATCTCTTATTATCTCTGTAAAGCAAAGCATATCAGCTTTACACATGCATTACGACTCATGACTGAAACAGTGCAGGAAACAGTAGTTCAAGGTGATTCCTCAAGAAACTCACCATGATCGACCTTGTCAGCATTGACTCAAACATTCGACCTTGTTTTTAAATCACATTCATAAGTTTTACTCTTGCCTATTTTGTTGTTCTCTCCCGTATTTAGTGCATGTGTCTTATCTGAGTTTGTAATGAGATAGGTTACGATACACTTTGTTCTATGGTTCACATAACAACTCCTCCTTTTTCTGCCACACCTAAAAAATAATCCATTAATTTAGGTAGAGGAATGAATCAGTGTGCATTATTTAGAAACTTCTTTTTACAAATACTTATTTGCTGTTTGGTGCAGAGTTTATTGCAGATGTGAAAGAGCCAAACAACCATATTTTATGCCATTTTGATGGCAAGAATGCCATGTTTCATTAATTTGTGTGCTATTATTGGGACCTAGCTACATGTGCAGATATATTCCACAACAAAATGACTGGCTGGATGACAATACCAATTGACATGTCATACGATGGTGGCTTCTGGTCCACACTAAGACCAAACCTTACAAAAACTATCCAGGTATCCATCCAGTTCTGTAGCTGAAGTTTTGTTCAGATCCAACCTACAACTCACCTCTGCCTAGCAGACATATACATACAGACAAACAGATGAACAGATGGACAAACAAATTTTACTATTTAGATCTCTTTTTAGTGTGGGTATCAAATCTCGCTAAGTCTTTGTCTGTGAATATTGCTGAGGTTTTTACCACTAGAGTTTGTCGCATTAGCTAATATGTTTAGACACTTGGTTACATGTTAGATCCTTTAACTGTTACTCTGATGAAAGCTACAGAAGTTAGTCAATACATCATTTGTATCATAATTTTTATTCTGGTAAAAATTAGCCACTGCATACTTCATAAATTTAAAGAAAAAAGTCTATAATTTTGTAATCGACAAATATTAAAAAATATCATATAGCTACACAAAGTAAAAATAATAGAGTGATTCGTTACAGTTGTAATTTAAAGAGCAGTTCTAATCAAAATATATATGTAGATATTTCAAGGTGGAAGAGCAAAATCAGACACCCTTCTTACCACACCTACACCACATTTGTTCCCCATCTTCCACATGTTATTAACATCTGTTGATACCACCCTATGCTACTCTGCATTAGTATGAGTGGCACAGGAGGTACAAACCTCTAGAAAAACATTTTTAGTAGGGGATTTTTTTATACACGAAATCTTCTCTTGCTAGTTAAAAAAATTGTCAAAATACACTTACTAGTGACTAGGAACATAGAAAGGCCCCGAGTATTATTGAAGAGGACAAATAGATACCATACACAACTAACTTGGTCAAGAAGGGCCACAAAGCCGAAAATCCATGTCAGTCCAGTGGTGGAAAGGATGGCAAGCCACACTCTGATTAGTGCTTGATGGCTGCAGCTTGGAGCTGTCTATGGAAGCTCTGCATAAGAGGAATGTGGTGACAAAAAACATTAGTAAGTTGTTGGAGAGGACGAGGATGATAGGGATGAGGAAAGCAATGATGAAGGACTCGAAGTGATTGATCCAGCACCCAGCTATTCTTCCATCTTTGTCAACTCCATAGAGAATCAGCCCATCTACAGAAAAGTTTATAGTGTGATGGAAGTAGAGGTAACCAGTAGCGGCAGGCCCCAGCCAATGCACAAGTATGCCACAAAGAACTGGTCTTTTGTCTTCTTTGAGTCTGTCAAGAGCTTCCTTGCTTGGAAGAATTTCCTTACCATTTCAAATGAGAAAATACTCATCCACGTCAACTGTGAGAGATAAAAGAAGTGAAGGGCTATTGCCAATGATGTACACAACTCTTACAATGGGTAACTTTGAATAGCGGGTACTCCAGCAATGAAAATGAGGTGAATAGCCAGGATGGAGGTGCATAGATTCATCAGGACAAGTCCTGGAAGTGTTCTGTAATCACTGAAGAATGTATATGTCAATAATATCATGATTGTTCCTAAAACAGAGAGAGAGCAGCCGATGTAAGACAATTCTTGCAGTCCAGGTAGTGCAGCCAGTAATTGTGTAGTGGTGATGGTCAATATGGTGGTGGTGTCAGGACACACAAGGGGTTTCCCATATTTATCGTAAAACATCACTTCAGCTGTCTAATCCTTATAGACTATAACTATCATTCCCAAGTTGTGCATAACCTGATTCTTTGAAAGGAACAAGGAAATTAGGACAGTCTAATTTTGCTTGCTGTAGAACTGCATGTCTCCTGGCAGAATCTGCAGCTCTGTCTATTTTCAGCTGTCAAAGTGCCAGACACAAGAAGGATGAAGAGCGGTAGAATGATTTTTGTTTTACACAGAGGATACATAGTTAGAGCCACTAAAATATGACATCTCTTCATTGATGTTGTGTGTGTGTGCATTTCTATAATATTTTGGCTGCACTCAAAGGATGTGGTAGTCAGTTCAGAACAATCATACCATATAATGTAATATGAGTATGCCATATTAGAACAAGGCCGACTCCTTTCTTATTGCTTAATCATGGATTTACCTCACATGACATCATCAATACTGTACAGACCAGTAACTGGATTATGTCATGATCTAGACTTAGCTCAAAGGCAATGGCTAGTGTAGCCAGGGCAGTAATATAAATATGAACAAGTAGCACATATTAGAATTAAAAATACCAGATATCGCAGGCTAACCCTACCTATTAATTCTAATCTTGGTACATACTTGAATCTGCTTACCAAGTTTAGTAAAAGATTCGTAGGTTGCTTTTAGTATGACATTTGTTCAATATTTAATAAACTTTTCCATGGCATGAGATTAGCATATGTCCAGTTTTTCCCAGACATGCACACTTTTTTCTTCAATCTCCGCCGGGCCAATGTTTTTTATATTATTTGCCTTACCCATTCTTCCTCGAATAATGTTATCATAGGCCTCTGATCCGAAGATCCATAAGACTTCTTCTTCAATGGCTAACAAGAGATGCTATAATTGTCATAACTTGACTGCTCATGGAAACCTTAATGGATCCACAGTGTGCAACAAGATCAGGCAGGAGAGAGCCATGACTCTGACATTCGAACCATTCTGACTTGTCTTGATATATCGAAAAATCTATGATGGAGATGGCTGTCCTCCTCTTACCAATTTGAATGAAAGGGTAGGATTGGCATGTGGTACTTGTCACCACTTCCCAAGCTCTTCCTGTTATAACTCTTCATTTTTTAAAGCAATACATAGTGCTGAATGTCCACAGCACATGGTACCACAGGACCTCCCATCAGGCTCTACTTGGACCCCTTCTGTAGTTCATACAAAAGAGCATATCTGGTATCTACTTGCATGCCATTCTTACCAAAGGCTAATTAGAAAGTGCGGTCAAGCCATCTGAACAAATCAGTCAACATCTCACCTTCTCTGTGTGATGATGTGTGCCAGAATTCCTGGGCTGCCATAGCCCTTACTTCTAGGGTCAAGGCAACTGCAAAGAGCTTTGACAGCTGTATTCATCCTCAGGTTTGCTCTCCCAACAATCCCACTTTTGGAGGGCACACACACTTAGATATCCAGCCAGCTGTGCTCAGTAGTTACTCCTGCACCCACCCATTTCTCTGGGAAGCCCTCTGCCAGAATGGCAGCCAGTTATCCTAGCACAGCTCGGGCTTCTCACCATTGGTTATCCACAAGTGGGGGTTTTACCCTACGTTTTCCTAATGTGTGACCACTTCATCTTCTGCTGAACCATCTTAGACTGAACCTGAAAATGTTCTGGTGTGGGAGTCAACCCTACCAAGTAGTGTTTATTCAAGTTGTTCTTTCAGGTTAGCTTTCTCTTGTCATCCTTGGCTGTCAATTTAGCGGATCATTGCATGCAATTTAGCTTACATAGTTCCTTGGACTTCTCTCCTTCTCTCACATTAACAGACTTGAGGATGAAGAATCTTGCATGGGATAACCAGACTGGAAGAAAAGAAGACACATAATTCTGATGTCAGAGATACTCGACACAGGAGCTTTGAGGAAGGAGACCTAGTCTTGCTGCCGATGCCCTCTGGAGCAAGAAAGCTCAGTAGCAGGGGTCCTACATGGTCCTAACCAGAGTATCACCAGTAACCTATATACTAACATCGACATGATCAAGCTCATCGACAGTTGACCTGTCATTTTCTCCAACAGACCGGAAAGGACTGTGACAGCCGAGCATACAACCAACACCAGAGGGGAAATACTGTTTTGCCTACCACCTTCTAAAGCTTGGAAGGAGCAGGTTAGGAATGAAATAAAGGCTATGCTGGACTTGGACATGAAAGAACCATGTAGAAGCCCCTGGGCTTCCATAGTGACTGTGGCTAAAAATGATGGCACCCTCTGGCTCTGTATTGATTATAGGAAACTCAACTCCATGATAGCTGACCATTATCAGATGCCAACTATTGAGGATTCGCTGGACAAGCTGTGGAAGGCCTCGTATATTTTGACAGTAGATTTATCAAAAGGGTATTACCAAGTAACCGTCAGATCTGAAGAGCATGACAAGATGCCTTTTGTTTTGCCATATGGCAAATGCAGGTTCAAAACCATGCCATTTGGATTGAAGAGGCCACATCACCCAACGGCTAATGGATGGAATGCTATATAGACAACCTCCAAAGTTTTACAGCAGCTTACCCAGATAACATTGTAATGCCTGGGACGACCACCTCCTTCACCTGATAACAGTGACACAGCGAATGGGGGAGGATGGCCTGACTGTCAAAAAGAAGAAGTGTCAGTTGGGAATGGCCTATTGTACCTATCTGGGACATGTTGTTGGCTTTGGGCATATAGCCCAGAGCTACCCAAGATGGAGGATATCCAGCGGTTTGCACAATGACAGACTAAGCATGAGGTCCAAGCTTTCTTAGATCTGGCAGGCTATTATAGGGATTTCCTGCAATTGTTCAGTGGGATAGCTGCCTGCCTGTCAACCTGACAAAGTCTGCAACACCAACAAAGGATCAATGGACACCCGAGTGCCGAGTGGCTTTCCTAACACTGAACAAGCCCAGACTGCAGCTAACCATTCCTGCTGCAGACGGACACATCGCAGCATGAGATTGGGGCACTACTGAGCCAAGACAACCAGGAAAATGTGGAGCAACCTGTGGCATATTCATCCCACAAGCTACTGCCAAGAGAGTCAAGAGAGTCAAGATACGCTACTGTGGAAAAAGAATGCCTGGTAATTTCAGCAGCACTGAAACACTTCGAACCATACTTGTTAGTTCAGAGTGTCATCATCCAGATTGAACTCAGGCCCTCACCTACCTTGACACTGGAAACAGATGCCAGATGAGACGGGCCCAGACCATAGCCCGACATCGTTTACAGGCCTGGTTCTGCTAATGTCAATGTGGATCAGTGCGGTAGGAAGATGTGGCGGCTGCACCTTGTGGGCTGCAAAGTGGCGGAAGGGGGAGGCAGGAGGGGCAGATTCATATGGAAGCTCGGTACCATTTTAAAAAATATGAGAAAGCAAACTTTATACAAGCTTTATTTTAGAAATTACCATGGTATCACTGCACAATTATGAATAAGCAACGTTTATTTTAGAAATTACCAAAAGTAATGCATTCTACGAAAGTTAACTGAAATAAAGTATTTTGCAATCAATCTTAACATCAGTGATGGAGGTATGGATGTAGAGCAGAAATAAATTGTTGAATCTGCAATCTGTCATTGTGCTACGTAAAAAGGTTTTTAATTTGTGGAGAGATGAAAATGATCTCTCAGCTGTAGCTTTAGTCACTGGGAATGTGGCTTACAATCTTGTCAACTTCAGTTAGCATTTACTGGTATATTTCACTTCTCTTCAAGGCACCACCAATAGTTCGAACATTAGTTACTTTTGTAATTACAGTTTCTGTAAATGTAGTCTTTATCAGGTCTGGAAGAAGAGATAGCTGAATTTTCAAGCGATCTAGGTTGATATCCTTGTCAATGTATGTTTTTACACATTCAGGAATGATACCGTTTCAATGCCACCATTGGCTGACTTGATCAAAACCTTTTCAATTTCTCCAGTATCTGCAAGATCAGCTTGATCGAATCGTTTTTTCACTTCTCCAGCTGCTAATTCTAATGTTTCAAAATAAGCATGGCGATACCTATCTTTAGGTGTTTGGTATTAGTGAGCTGCTGCTGCTCCATCCAAATTGCCTTTGGATTTTTCTTGGTCGTGGAAGTTTTGGTTCTTCAGTCAGCAAACTGGAGTCCCGAATTACTTTATCATAAAAGTAGTTAAATTTTGTCTCAGTTTTGAGTGAATCCAAATGATACAACATAGTACCATGGATGGCTTCTTGGACTTTTCTTGCAAATTAGCTCAGCTAAAAAAAATAATAGGAAGACAAGATGTAGAGCAAAAAAGGTATCCAAACTTTCCACACGGGTCAACATTCCACTTGCCTTTGCTGCATACTCGTCATGCCCCTTTAAAATTTCTTCCAAGGTGACCTGTATTGTTTTTTAATTTTTTAGTATACTGTCAATGGATGAATGCCTGACAGTCTATCTTGTGGGGACATAAAGATCTCAAAGATGGTGTTGTTTCCCCACCGATAATGCTTACCTCCTCCCTTAATGAATCAAAGGGAGTTAGTCTTTTGGAGAGAAAATTATCACCTGAACTAAGTCATAAATGAAATTCATTACATCTCGCTATCTCACATTTCCTTGTAACATCCTTCATAGATTGTGAGTGCCCAGCTCTCTTCCTTTTTCATCAGTGCTTGGGCTCCAGATCTGACCCCACTCATGTTGGCTACTGTATCATATGCTTGCCTTCTGCACTGAGAGAGAGGAAGGGAACACCTGATCAGTATATCTTTAATTGCAGTAAAGATTGTCTCTGCCTTTCTATTAGGCAATTGTACTAAGCCAAGTGTATCTTCATGAATTGCATACTTCCTATCAACCCATCTAATAGATAATGACATCTGTTCATTGTGCGATATGTCTGTGGCCTCATCAGCAAGAATTGAAAAACATGGAGCTGTCTATGTTGGCCAATATTTTCCGAAGCACTGATTGGCCCATAATTTTTATCATTTCATTGATGATTTCAAGAGAGATGTTTTCTCTTTTAGAAGCCATGATGACATCTCTGGGCAATCTTGAGCTTGAAATAGTAAGAGCTGGTTGAAGTTGCCCTCAAATGACAACATGTCTTCATTGTGCCCACAAAATGCTAAGCCTTGTCGAGACAAATAACGAATACAAGATAAGAGCTTCATTAACATTTTTCTCTTATGAGCATGATTAGCATCATACTGAGCATGCGATTGAGCACCAAATACTTTGGAACTGGATTTTGCTGCCAACTTCAGCAAATCTTCCTTATGCATGGCACTATTCTCATGCTCATGGAATTTCGCCCGTGCTTCTTTCCAGTTCATAAAGCCATTATGAACAAATGCTAATTTCTGTCTTTTGGGAAAGGTCAAAAGGCCTTGATGTTTGGCACTTCGACATGTAGCACAAAAAATTGTGAAATTGACTGTACAGACACTAATCCGTGGACACACGATTCGGTCACATTCATCGGGTAACAAGGAATGTCAGGCTCAGAACAACATTGACCCTCACATACACTTTGGTTAGAAGAGTTCAAGCTACTTGCTAAACTAGTACACGTGATTTCTCCTATTGATTTTAGTGGAGATGACAAAGGAGTTGATCCAGGCTCACAGTCACTACTATCATATTTATCAGTTTGGCCTGAAGCTGTGTCTGAATGAGTAATGACCACACACATTTGACATGATAATAGATGATATAATGATGTCATTAATAATTTAATGTTTACCTGAAGTTTGGCCATCAACCACAATTTCTGACTGCAAGACTTGAATGTGAAGCAAAAAAAGTTGATAGCTTCTGTCGAGACATTTTTTCTGGACTTAAAACACTCACTGTGGCATTATTTAGATACTAGTGACCATGTGGTTCATGCCAAGCTACATTTATGTTGGTTTTCATATTAACATGTACATGTATGTCACAATAAATTAGCACTAGTTCTGATTCTACAACAATGTTTCAGATTTTTTTGGGGGGGGAAGACCCCCCCCCCCCCCCTACGCCCTCTCAGCTCCCCTGGTTCCTACACCAGTGATCGGGGCCATGGGAGACCTACATGTGCAGATATATTCCACAACAAAATGACTGGCTGGATGACAATACAATTGCCATGTCATACGCTGATGGCTTCTGGTCCATATAGGACAAAACCTTACAAAAACTATCCAGGTATCCATCCAGTTCCTTAGGTGAAGTTTTGTTCAGATCCAATCTGCAACTCACCTCTGCCTAGCAGACATATAGCTACACATATACAAACAGATGAACAGATGGACAAACAAATAGATATCTTTTTAGTGTGGGTATCTAATCTCTTGTCAGTTGGCTAAGACCTTCTCTACGAATATTGCTGAGGTTTTTACCAATATAATTTGTTGCATTAGCTAATCTGTTTAGACACTTGACCACATGCTTGATCCTTTAACTATTATTCTGATGAAGGCCACAGAAGTTAGTCAATACATCATTTGTATCATCATTTTTAGGTAGGTAAAAATTAGCCACTTCATACTTCATAAATTTAAAGTCATTATTTATTTAGTCTATAATTTTGCAATCGACAAACACAAAAAAATACCATATACACAAAAGTAAAAATAATAGTGATTCATGTTACAGTTGTAATTTAAAGACACAAATAATCATTAATTTGCAGTTCTAATCAAAATATATATGTAATGACAAATATAGGCAAGTTAATATTTCATTGTGGAAGAGACACCCTTCTTATTCGAAACCCGATGCATCCACTCCACATTTGTTCACCATCTTCCCCATGTTATTAGCATCTGTTGATACCACATTCTCATTACACAACTCTGCATTACTATGAGTGGCACAGGAAGTACAAACCTCTAGAGAAACAGTTTTAGTGGGGGATTTTTTTGATACACTAAATCTTCTCTTGCTATTTAGAAAGTAGTCCAAGTACTTTCTCAAAGTATTCTTGGTGAACAGGAAGGCTAGGAACATAGAAAGGCCCTGAGTACTATTGAAGATGACAAATGGATACCATACCCAACTAACTTGGTCAAGAAGGGCCACAAAGCCAAAAATCCATGTCAGTCCAGTGGTGGAAAGGATGGCAAGCCATACTCTGATTAGTGCAAATGTGCTTGATGTCTGCAGCTTTGAGCTGTCTATGGAAGCTCTGCATAAGAGGAATGTGGTGAGAAAAAACATTAGTAAATTGTTGGAGAGGCTTAGGATGATAGGGATGAGAAAAGCAACGATGAAGGACTCGAAGTGATTGATCCAGCACCCAGCTGTTCTTCCATCTTTGTCAACTCCATAGAGAATCAGCCCATCTGCAGAAAAGTTTAGTGTGATGGAAGCAGAGGTAACCATTAGTGGCAGGCCCCAGCCAATGCACAAGTATGACACAAAGAACTGGTGTTTTGTCTTCTTTGAGTCTTTCAAGAGCTTCCTTGCTTGGAAGAATTTTCTTACCATTTCAAATGAGAAAATACTCATCCACATCAACTGTGAGAGATAAAAGAAGTGAAGGACTATTGCCAATGATGTACACAACTCTTTCAATGGGTAACTTTGAATAGTGGGTACTCCTGCAATGAAAATGAGGTGAATAGCCAGGATGGAGGTGCATAGATTCATGAGGACAAGTCCTGGAAGTGTTCTGTAATCATTGAAGAGTGTATATGTCAATAATATCAGGACTGATCCTAAAACAGAGAAAGAGCAGCCGATGTAAGACAATTCTTGTAGTCCAGGTAGTGCAGCCACTAACAGCGTAGTGGTGATGTTTATTACGGTGCTGGTGTCAGGACACACAAGGGGTCTCCAATATTTATCGTAAAACATCACTTCAACTGTTTCATCCTTATAGACTATACTATCATTCCCAAGTTGTATATAATCTGATGCATTGAGAGGAACAAGACAGTCCAAGAATGACACATTTCCAATGCAGATTAGAGGGCGTCCAAATCCATCATAATTCTTCACTGCTACCACTGATTTATATTCTTTCAAAATAATTGTGTTGTTACCAAGGTCAATATAATCTGTCTTGTTGAGAACAACGATTCCACTGGAGCAATCCTCCATGTTAAAATTTGATCCAAGATGAAGGTCAGGTGTAGGGATAAGATATGAACACCTCCCTCCCATTTCTGTGTAACCCTCAGGACATTGCGTGGGTCTACACTCCAGACCTACTGGAGCAGTTCCTTGAGGACAGTCTAGAGAGATGTTGGTGCTGTCCAAATTAGTAGACATGGACACCATACCACCTCCCAGGTTGCTGAGTGTGATTGCAAAGAATAACAGAGGTAGAATACCGATTTGTGGTCGTCCACCAGGGTAACATAAATCTGGTATTCTATTGGTCTGTGTTAACCTTAAGCATTTCGTCATATTCTCACCATTGCAAATAGCGCAATTAACATTGTGATAGACTACACCATTGCTTGTACCTCTCACAAGATCCATAAATCCTGATGCACACTTCTCCTTCATCTGAGTATATGTGTCATCTCCAAATCTATGTCGAGCTTTACTCTCCAGAAGCATTGAGGCAAACAGCTACTGACTCTGGGCAAGCAGGTCCTGGGTACCACATTTGTGTAGTTCCTACTTCTCATTGGAGCTGCATTCACAGATTTTTTAGCAGATGGAACTTGAAAGGCACACGTCTGGCAGTCGCTCTGGAAAATGTCTGGCTCACTTAGTAGTATTTGTGAGATATTATTAGATCCTAGAAGGTCATAAACTCTTTGATTACAGACTAAATTTGTCTGCCAGGCTACTAGCTCACTCACTCCATTACAGAGTGCACAAAACTCATTCCTGTATACTATACCTGTGACAGTGTTGGTTACTGGAGGCAGAGCTGTAGCAAAGTTTGGACTGGTGCAATTCTCTGCTGTTATACCTCCCTCTGTTTCAATCCAGGAGTCTGGGCAAGTTGAGATCATGAGAAAAGCTTCATTATCAGCCAGAACTGTGATACTTGGGTTCACATAAGTGGAAATACAGTGCAACATCACTCCATCCAGCAAGGGAGAGAGCTGAGAGACAGGGCAGGAACTTGGAGGAGTATGGTCACCGCAACAATCACCAAATACTTGGCAGTCGACATCACACTTGCAGAGGAAACTATCTTTGCTTGCTGTAGAGCTGCATGTCTCCTGGCAGAATCTGCAGCTCCATCTATTTTCAGCTGTCAAAGTGCCAGACACAAGGAGGAAGAAGACAAGTACAATCATTTTTGTTTTACACAGGGGATACATAGTTATAGCTACGGCATCCCTTCTGTGAAACTATAAACTAGGGTTTTTATTATAGTAATCGAGACCCATTACATTGCCATTTATAGATGTGCATGTGCATTTCTATAATATTTTGGCTTCACTTAAAGGATGTGGTAGTCAGATATTTTCTAGAAGAAGTGCAAGTGCACTTTACAACACGATGTAATATGATTATGCCATATTAGAACAAGGCCACTTCCTTTCTTATTGCTTATTCCTGGAATTGCATCACATGTACTGTACAGACCAGTATACTGGATTACGTCATGATCTAGGCTTAGCTCAAAGGCAATGGCTAGTGTTGCCAGGGCAGTAATACAAGTAGTAGCATCAGATTATAGATGCCAATTACTTTTAAAATTCTAATTTTGGCACATACTTTAATCTGGGTACCAAGTTTATTAAAGATTCGTAAGTTGCTCTTAGTATGACATATGAGCTATATCTTATAAACTTTTCCATGGTATGAGATGAGCATATGTCCAGTTTTTCCAAGACACGTGCAATTTATTCTTAATCTCCTCCTGGCCAGTCTTTTTTTATTATTGACTTACACATTCTTCCTCGAATAATGTTACCATAGTCCACTTATCTGAAGATCCCTAAGACTTCTTCTTCAATAGCTAACAAGAGATGCTACTATTGTGATAACTTGAGTCAAGGGACTGCTCATGGAAACCTTAATGGTTGTTCATTTGAAGCCAGTGTGCAACAAGATCAGGTAGGACAGAGCCATGGCTCTGACATTCAAACCATTCTGACTTGTATTGATAAATGGAAAATCGATGATGGAGAAGGCTGTTGTCCTCTTTCCACTTTGAATGAATGATGGGGTAGGATCGGCATGTGGTACTGTCACCACTTCACAAGCTCTTCCTGTTGTCGCTCCTAATTTTTTACAGCAATATATAGTGCAGGATGTCCACAGCACTTGATATCACAGGACCTCCCATCAGGCTCTGCTTGGGCCCCTCCTGTAGTTGGCCATACAAAAGAGCATATCTGGTATCTACTTGCATGCCATTCTTACCATAGGCTAATTAGAAAGTGCGGTCAAGCCATCTGACAAAATCAGTCAACATCTCATCTACTCTGTGTGATGTACCAGAATTCCTGGGCTGCCATAGCCCTTACTTCCAGGGTCAAAGCAGCTGCAGGAGCTTTGACAGCTGTATTATACGTCCTCAGGTCTGCTCCCCCAACAAGGTTCCACTCTTGGAGGGTACACACACTTAAATATCCAGCCAGCTGTACTCAGTAGTTCCTCCTGTACCCACCCAAAATCCCCACTGGTAGATAACCAATGGTGGCAACAAACCTCAGGCTTCTCACCATTGGTTATCCACCAGTGGAGATTTTCCCCTACATTTTCTTTATGTGTGAACACTTCATCTTCTGCTGAACCATTTTAGACTGAACCTGAAAATGTTCTGCTGTGGAAGAGTCAACCCTATCAAGTAATGTTTATTCAAGTTGTTCTTTCAGGTTAGCTCTCTCTCGTCATCCTTGGCTGTCAATGTAGCATCAAATTCGGATCATTGCTTGTAATTTAGCTTTCATAGTTCCTTGGACTTCTCATTCTTTCACATTAACAGACTCGACCAGATGAGGGATCTTGCATGGGATAACCAGACCGGAAGAATGAAGACACAAAAGTGTGGTATATATGACAGAGATGCTCAACAGAGAAGTTTTGAGGAAGGAGACCAGGTCCTGGTGCTGATGCCCTCTGGAACAAACAAGCTCAGCGCAGTAGCAGGGGCCCTACATGGTGCCACCACCAGTAACCTACGACATCAACATGGTCAACAGATAGAAGCAATGAAGAACTTTTGATGTGAACATAATGAAGCCCTGGCGTTAACCAGTAGCGTTAGTGCTTCAGCAGCAGTGCCTATAATGACGGCTCAGAAACTGTAGACGACATCATCACCATTAACACAACAGAGATGGGAGCAGTGACCCTAGGGATATAGCTGTTGGCTGAACAGCAGAAGCTCCTACTGATTAAGCTCATCGACAGTTGGCCGGTCATTTTCTCCAGAAGACCGGAATAGACTGTGACAGCCGAGCATACAACCAACACTGGATGGGGCAATATGGTATGGTTTTGCCTACGCTATTATATATAGAATCCCCAAAACTTGGAAAGAGCAGGTCAGGAATGAGATAAAGGCTATATATGCTGGACTTGGAGAACCATGTAGAAGCCCCAGGGCTTTGCCTATAGTGACTGCAGCTCTATAAAAGATAGAACCCTCTGGCTCTGTATCGATAGGAAACTCAACTCCATGATGACAGCTGACCCTTATCAGATGCGGATTTGCTGGACAGGCTGGGGAAGGCCTATTATATGTCGACAGTAGATATATCAAAAGGATGTTACCAAGTACCAGTCAGATCCTAAGAGCATGACAAGATGCCTTTTGTTTTGCAACACAGGTTCAAAATCATGCCATTTGAATTGAAGGGGGCCCACACCAACTTCCAACGGAGTGCTATATAAACAACCTCCAAATAATGCGCATTAATCGGATAGGCGCTTTGATGCGCATTAACAATAATAACTACGCGAGTGTGCGTAGAAAAGACACTCGCGTCTTCGTGCAGTTGGGAACTTCGGAGCTCTGTATACTACATAGCTAGAGAATTTTTACTATCTTTATACGCCATACATCTGGACTTCTGAAGTTAGTGCAGTCGTAAATACCTTTCCCTCAGCTCTCTCCTCTTTCTTCTCTGCAGAAAATGCATCTGCTGATCAGCAAGAAAAGGACGCAGAAACAAAAAATCCATCTCAACCACAGCTACAGTATATGATTTTGACTGACTTTGGTAGACCGATTATTTTTTGCTTCGTACTCTTTAGTGAATGCAGACGAATATGTATCACCATTTTCCTGACATTAATAATACACCAGTGAAGGTGACATTACATTATGAGAGAGAAGATGATCAATAACAACAAATGGAGTGTATTATGGACTTAATGGAGAGAGGTTGAGAACGAAACATGCACAAATAGCGAACAGTATCAGCACAGTTGACATATTTGATATAATAATGTTTGTAATATCGAGAATAATTCAAAATGTTAAAACCAAGTGTAGATGTTGTTTACCGGTATAACAAAACAAATCAACACCTATATGGAAACCATGGCAACGTACATGGGAACCACGAAGACACACCAGACAACACACAGAATGTTGTGGCAGATGAGGCAGAGACAGAGCACGACCATCTGATTGGTCTAAAAGGAGCCATCAGATTGGTCAGTGCAGATTAGCCAAATGATCCGACCTGAACATTATTAAAAACTGTAGTAGATAGATAAAAGACAGAGAGTTAGAGAAGGAACTGAATTAAGAACTGAGAAAGAACTCTAGTAGAAAGAACTTAGGGAATATTGTATGTTGGACTATTGTCTGTGCCGATTGGCTAGGCAACTCTTTTGTATATAATTATTTTACCTATTCCATCTCGAGGATAAACAACAACCGGGTGGTTGTTGATTCCGGTCTGACAAGAGGGTTTAAGCAGGGGAGTTTAAACCAGGGTCAGGCGTCAGGCTAAAGATTCGGATCCTCTCAGATCAAGGCATATCATTTAGAGGAAAGGGATTTTGGGTTACATTGGTGGCAGCGGTGGGATCTCTAGATGGTGTAGTTAGAGATTCTCAAGTCAGGTTCAAGTGATTCTATGATAGAGCACTTAGTGCTAACTAGAGAAGTATCTAGTTAAAGTTTTGGCAACTCAGACCTAAGGTGAGAGGTTCTGAGGTTGTACAATTCAGACTCGAGGTGAGGAGTTCTGACAAAGTAAACCAGCAATTGTTGCGCTTGTGTTGCTTATAGTTTTTTTTGTGTTTTTTTTGGTTTGTTGTTATTGATTTGTTGTTATTGATTTTTGTAAATAGTCAAGGAAACGGTCCAAGCTATCAAGGCTTAGAGGACCTGTGAAATAAAACCTTGAGATACGTTTTATTGTGTCTCGGGAAAAGGTGCATATTTCTGTTTTACTATTATTACTGGTATTTTGTTGCCAGAAGTTTTTTCTTCTTGCTTTTGCATGTGCGCGTGTGGATGACTTACCCATTGCGATCAGGTGAACGTCCCTATAGGGCTGCAGTTGCCACAGGAGACGAATGTACAGAGGAGGAAGACACTCCTCGACCTCAGGGAAGATTCGATCGGTTTATGGACAGATGGGCCGAATTGGAAGAGGTACGGGCTCAGAGAGAGGATGAACGTCGTGCCAAGGATCATAGGCAGGCATTACAACAACAAGAACACTTAACTCAGCTCTTAACAGTCCAGCCTGTTGCAACCCTAGCACCAGCAGCAGCACCTCAACCTCCCAAAATAACCTACAGAAATCAGCGAAGGCACAGATGATATGGGTGCCTACCTGGAGATGTTTGAAGTGACCGCCAGAGCGAATGGTTGGCCACTCATATGTTGGGGAAACTACCTGAGAAGTTCTCTGTCTGGCCAAGGATTAATAGCAGTGGTAGCTCTCCAGGCCCATGACCAAACTGACTATGACCAAGTCAAAAGAGCCATCCTGGACATCTACAAGGTGACCCCTGAGGAGACCTACAGAACCAAAGTATTTGACCAAGCGTTTGACATGACGAACCCAGATGGATGGTTTCGAGCTTAGTCCTTCAATCAGTGGTTGGACTCCTCAGCAAAGATGGACAGAGATACCATACTTTATGAACTTTCTTGAAGCGTCTTCCCAGGTGGCTGGAAGTGCAGATGCGCCGGTTAAACCCCGACACCTACGGTGAAGCCGTCGTGCGATATTTTTCCAACCAACGCCTAGAGGGAGGAGCGCCTACAGGGGGAGATAGCAGTCAGAAAGTTGAATTCGCCTGGGATGACGTCTGGAGAACTCATCCAATGACTTCCCCAATGTCAATGGGTATGTCTTGATGCATGTGAAGTAGAGTCAGGCTTGAGAGACGCTCATTACTCATGCTAGACCTAAGGACAGTTTTGATACGTTTACGCCCACACTGAAAGATCTCTCAGCAGAGCATGAAGTTATGGGGAGGGTGCAGAGAATAGTAACAAGGGCTTTGATGTTAGGGTAAAAGCTAGAGATGTGGATCAATGTTGAAGAGAGAGTTGAAGGAAGTGAATTTGAACCATGATCTTTCTCTTCTGATTTCCACTTGGTGTACCAGTTGTGAATCTCACCACTGAGAGAAGACACATTTGGTAGGTCTACAGCATAAATTATAGCTCCCCCACTTTCATCACCACACTGGACACAGTTGGAAGATCTTCTGTTACCAACACTGATGGTACCAAGTATAGATCTTGAAAAGCTATTTTTTTATGTGAACTAAACCGCTTGTCAAGCTCAGCAAGAAGATGGTCCACAATTGGAACTGTGATAGTTCTAAAGTATTCAGAGGGATTAGATGCTGGTATGCTTGCTCAGTGTTGCTGATGGCCACATATCCTGGGCATTGATGGTCTAGTCCCCACCTTATTACACATTTCAGAGATCAGAGTTTCAAACTATCTACTGTTGTAGGAGTCAACATTCTCTCTGACTTGCTTGAGGGCTGATGTCAAAGTCTCGATCTCAGACACTGCCTGAACTACTTAGCCTCCTCTTGAAGGCTCATTGTGAGGCCCCTGATGAACTGTAGACACTCATTGGTAATCACAAGAGCACTGATGAATTCTGTTGTTATTATGGCCAGCAAGAGAAGTACTGGCATCTGTCACAGAGTCAGGAGACACATGCGAGAACCTTCAGCTGAAATGCTCTCAAAACAGGCAACAATGGAGGAGTGAAGTTTCTTATATGATCGAGAGCGTTGATGCGTTCAATCCACCTTGTTCTGCAGAGATCTTTGAGCTTCACCACATTCGATTCTGGCTGGATGTTCTTTATAGCTTCTTCCAACTTCTTCTGATGCTTAGGGTGTGCAAAAAAGAAGATGAACAGTCGCTTCACAATACCAATCATGTTACGGACACTCACTTCTTCGAATGAAGGTACAACTGCCAAGTTCAAACAGTGAGAAGCACAATGGGGGTGTAAAGGGCGAGGGAGTACTGAGAAGTTATTCTAGCTGCAGCTCCATTTGTCTTTCCGGACATGTTGCTAGCTCCGTCATAGGCCTGACCACACATCTTTGATGGATCTAGGTGATTTCTGACAAAACCAAGCATCTTGTCAGCCAATGCTTTGCCAGTAATGCCACTGTCACATTCTAGAAATGTAACGAGATCCTCTCTGATAGAAGCAGTTTCAGGCTCAACATACCTTTATGACAATGCAGAGTTGTTCCTTGTTGAAGCAATCAGTGACCTTATCTGCAATCAAAGTATAGCAAAGACTGTTACGAACCTTTCTTAAGATTGCATTATGAATGTGGTCACCAAGCATGCTGATCAACTGATTCTGAATGTCAGGGGATGTGTATGTGGCATTTCTAGCTGCACTCTGAAGGTGATCCCTCAAGATTGTGTCTCCAGCTGAGATACGGAAGTTGAGCAAAGCACAAAAGTTGCCACGGCTTGTGCTTGCTGCTTGTGCACCTTCCATCAGTGCTACTATCACGATGACCACGGAGAGCAATGTTCTGTGCCGACCACACAAGACAAGTATCTCTATGATAGAGCAGAGCTATTTTCTGTTGTTCTGGATGGTTTCTCTTGTTCATTCTCTCAGTTGAATTAACACACTCCCTCGCTTACCACTCATCCTCTCTACGAAAGCATCACAGAGAGCAATGGCATCTTTGTGGTACTCTCTAGCTGCATGGAGATCACACACTTCATACATTTTCTTGAAGTTGGTAAATTCTGTCTAAACAAACACTCCTTTACCTTTCCATACATCTATTCTCCCAGCAAAGAGCACATAAGGAAGACAGTACACACCATTTTTTTGCCAGCTGTAAGTCAACCAGCTGTACTTTCTTAAATACTGATGTAGAAAGCTACGACCACCTTCACGTGGAAACTTGTAATCGATATCAGGAGTGAAGTGGTTACAGTAGAAGTTGTACTTTTCATGTTCGGTCAAAGGACTTCTTCTCTTGGCCAAGTAAGCTACATCTATATTAACTGCTGATACCTCAGGCTCCTGCTCAATACGAGGATGCTTTGGGGATGGTGGAAGAGTATCACTGCTCTGATCAGATTCCGAGTCATATTCAAAGAATGGTATGATAGAGGAGGTGGCTGTGCTGTCTACTTCAGAAGTTGAGGAACTGGGTGATTCAGGGACCACTGTATTACTGTATGTGTACATGGTGGCTGTGGTGTCTACTTCAGAAGTTGAGGGACTGGGTGATTCAGGGACCACTGTATTACTGTGTGTGTACATGGTAGCTGTGATCTCTACTTCAGAAGTTGAGGGACTGGGTGATTCAAAGACCACTGTAAATTGTACTACTGTATGTGTTACACGCAAATATTTTTGTTCATAATTTTGCTATTGTGAATGTATTTTTATTGTAATCATCATTCAAGTTTATTTACCCAGGTGGTCTTGAAACTTTCTTGAAGAGTCTATAAGACATCCTTTTCATGTAGGCCAGCTATTCAGCTCCACGTGGTTGCAATAATAACATAGCTGTGGTCAAATTGGAACAGCCACACCCAACCTTTTTGCAATTGACCTACGAACTCAAAAATGTATGAGCTCGAAGAGTACGAGTATTGTTGAGAAGAAATAGCACTTTTCTACAATCTTTGGCAGCATTAAGAACGCTAAAACATCTACGGTAAGTAATCATCAATACAATTTTCTGGATAAATAGCTAACTCATAATTTTTGGTCTTTCTTTTTCTGCCCCCCCCCCACCCTCCCCCTCGGCTACACCCCAGCGAATGGAAACCTACCAGCAAAATAGCAATTCCCCCAGGCTGTGGACAAATGCTTTTATCATTGGATGACTAGGGGGGAAATCTATCCAAACTTGCAACACAACTACAAAAATCACCAATGGTTGTATAAAACAGAATTTCTTGCTCCCAAAAAGGATGCAGTCAATGTGATCAATCAATACATTCCATGACCTACAAGTCTGTAGAAACTACTCTGGATACAGATCAAGCTGTACAATACCCCACTGAGTTTCTGAATTCTCTTCAGCTACCAGAATGCCTCTACACAATTTGGCCTCAAAGTGGGTGCCCATTATACTACTGGGAAACTTGGATAAGATTAAGACTAATCGTGAAAAGATAACATTCCCATGCTATAATAATGACAGGTCAAGCAAAAGGACAAACTTTTTCATCCCCAGAGTTCTATTGATTCCATTTTACTGAATGATTGAATTCAAGATATTGCAGTTTCATGTTCGACTATGCTTTCGAATGTCAATCAACAAGTCCAAGAACACTCCTTGAAGGTAGCAGACCTCAACTTGATAACCCCTGCTTTCCCCATGGGCAGTTATATGTCCAGGGTGGAATTGGCAAAGTTGCTTTGTATTCTGGTTCCAAGTGTATTCTGGTTCAAAGGGGAAAGACAAACAACATTGTTTGCAAGAGACTTTCAATAAAACCAACATATCAACTATAACCATGCTGTGAATTGAATTACATTTAGCTTACATTATATGTATTTCATAACATTTTTGTCAGAATTAGTGGCTTTGATAGAGTATATGTTCTGTGTGCATGAACACAATAAGGAATGTGAAGTTTGTAGATGACTACACTGAGGATGGGACACATATTTCCATGTGGAGTGCGGGTAACTAGTGCTCTATAAAATATACAGCAGTGCTGTAATGCAATTCACAACTTGTTGATAACGTTTTGTTTGCATATCGGACAAGTTGTCAAGATTCAACGAAGTTTACTCCTTTTTACGTTATGTACCACCGAGAAGCAAGACTTCCAACTGATGCAAGTTTACCAGGTCGAAGCAAGGAAACTGATGATGCAGATATGGATGAGAAAGTTGAGGTGCTTGTTGAACTGAAGAAGAAGGTCCATGATCAAGTCATGCACAACGTTCTCAAGGCACAAGAGAGACAAAAGCGACAATATGACAAGAAGCATAACAAGGGCACTACTCTAAAGGTATACAGGATGGATAATAATATAAACACTATGTACATGTATTATTAAATTTTTAAGGTGGGTGATAAAGTGCTCGCAGAAAATTCCAAGAATAAAGGAAGAAAAGGTGGAAAACTGGATGTCAAGTTTTTTGGGCCATACATAATCAAAGAAGACCTAGGAAAAGGAAGGTGGCATCTTATGGATCAGAAGGGAGAACTTCTCAGGAAGTCCTATAATACCCAAAAGCTGAAGTTGTGGTTGACACCCAATGGAGCAGGAGGTATATATAACAATGAAAGAGGATATTGATATTGTTGTCCAAATATCCTGCAATTTATACTTGATTTAAAATAAAACTGTGTATGAAGGGCCAACGTGTAGATTATTTTAAATATTGTTTAGCTATAGTCCCAACCATTTTGTTTATACTTAGTGAATTCTGAAGCTATTCCTCTGTGTGGTTCGCTGAATGTGTCATCTCCGGTAGACACAAATCTCTCTCCAGAGGGAGATGCTGAGCTTCTGGAACCCTGCAGGAAGAAGCGCAAGATTGACTTAGTAAGACTATCCAGTACGGCTTGAATGCTATTAGTATCATACCATTCAGAGCAGTGCAGTTAGTTGGTGCTGGTAGTGAGTAATGGGTCGTAATTCAATTCAACTGAGCTTGACTGTATAATGCACTGGTTGGGCTAAAAACAACAACAACTTTGTGGGGAATAACTATGTCGTGGTCTCTTCACTGTTATTATTTATTATTTCCTTCAGCATTGTGCTTCAATATCGTGCTCGCCACCTTCCACCTCATCTTGCCCTTCAGTTGTTGCTAGTGAAGAGGTATGGCTATGGTTTACATGTGGATTACTGTCTCCAGATACAAAAATCATTTAATCTTTTTTTCCCTACAAAGATGATTTAAGCATGAGTTTTAACTTACTCTTTATGCACCATTATATTTCTACAGGATCAGTGCGAGAGTGTATCTACCATACCATATTCAAAGGCCAAAAAATTAGTGAAAGGTGAACAAGTTGGCTCTTAGCAGGTCGTATACTGTTCTGTAATTATTAATGCTTGTAGGGAGACGCAAACGGTGTGGAATTTGTGCTGGATGCACTGCAGCTGATTGTGGCAAGTGTCTTTTTTGTTGCGATATGAAAAGATTTGGTGGCAAAGGTATTCTAAAGCAGTGTTGCTCATCCAGAAGATGCCTAAACCTAAGGGCTGAAAAAGATGGTATGTAGTTGTGTTGTAACAGTAACTCTGAGTATAAAAAGTAACCTTCATCACAATTCGTGCACCTGTAGAAAATGAAGATTTGCAAGCAAGTGGTCTTTGTTCAAAGGTATCAGGTTTTCTTGATTTTGCATTACCTACTTGTTTAGAGTAATTCATGTAGCTATGTGTATTTAATTATAGGTTGCACCATCTAAAACTCCTGCGTCTTCTATACATGATTGCCAAGTGTATCGCCATGACCTTGATACGCTGACCAACAAGGAATGGCTAAATGACAAGGTATTCATTTCATCCTCTAAGTCTTTCCCTCCTTCAGATTTATTTATTTTAGTAATATCAGATCATAGATTCATACGTGTTCCTGATCATGGAAGAAGCGAACAGGAAAGAATTGAAATCTGTTTACAGTGTCTCGTGCTATTTTTACGATCAACTATGTTGTGGTTATGACCAGGTTGCTAATTGGATCAAGGTAATAAATACTGCAGACTTCCCAAAGATATAACATGCTATTATATATTTCTTTATGCAGCTTGACATTTTCACCTACAAAAAATTTATTGTACCTGTACACACTGGTCTTCATTGGTGTTTGGTGGTAGCCGACATTGAGGAACAGGAGTTGAGATTTTACGACTCCTTGATGGGAAAGAATATTCTTTGTTTGAAAAAAATTCTGTTAGTTTAACTAGTTATACGTGTACATGGATGGTTATCTTATTTTGAATTTGTGTTCCTCAGTGACTTTGAGAAAGAAATCCAATTGTGGATTTTTCTAGGTGGAAAATGCTTTCTCCAAAGGTATAGCTATACACACTTACTTCCCAGTGACTGTAATTATATATTGCTTTTTACATTTGCATGCATGGTTATAGGACATACCAACTCAAAGCAATGCATATGATTGTGGTGTATTTTTGTGCATGGTAAGCAATAACCTGAGTGGTGACACATTATTGAAACCTGCTTTTGCTATGTGTATGTGTACGTATTATCATGAGAAGAATTTGTAATGTCTTGTTTTCCTATTCCTTCAATTCTTCATGAACATCTCAAATGGTGATTTTGCAATTTGTCAACACATTTTTTTTTCCAGTATGCTAGGTGCCAAGCACTGAATACGACATTTGCTTTCAATCAGGTATGGTTTATATGTGTGTGTGAGTATTATATTATGAAGTCAGTTGTCCGAACATGGTCTTCAGATAAGTGAAGTCATACCACCTGCACATAGCTCTTATCATTAATTTATGTAGCATTTTTGTGTGAAGCAATTGATTTGCTATATTTTTTCAGACAAGTGACTTCCTATTTTACTAATACAGTGGAACCTCCATTAACGGACACTCCCAATAGCGGACACCTACCTTATATTGGACAGAGGCTGGTGCACCAATTGATTCTCCATATAAATAGTGCATTAGAAAGTCCCCCAATAGCGGACAACCTCCCAATTCTGAACAACGGACAGCAGCCAGTGCACCAAATAGACATTCATTGATTTTTTAAAAAATCGGCTCTAACGGACAATGGGCGTGGCCCAATACCACCATTGTACGACCCAATACCACCATTGTACGACCCAATACCACCATTGTACGACCCAATACCACCATTGTACGACCCAATACCACCATTGTACGACACCATTGTACGACCCGTGGATACAGTGAAATTGTAGCATCCTGGGTACTCGTGACAATTATTAACGCCCACCTAGATGGCATCGTTTTATTGTTGTGTAGCTAGCTTTAGGATAGTTTGATTGTGTGTTGTTTTTTCTACATGAGTTCTTGGCTGCCTATTTCTAAAAGGGTTCTCCTCTCATACTTCAAATAGATGGTCTTCAACTACAAAAGTCCACTTGCAAGTAGAAATTCTGTTCTTTCTTTCACTCGATCAGTGTAAGGCATAAAAACTGTATGTAAAGGGATCTGCAAACCATATCCAGCTCCTCTGTTGATTCTGTCAAATCAGCAAAACTACCCTAGCTACATGCATAAAAAATAATTATCAGGTGAGTATTATCATGTGAGATCATATTCTAATGAGTTCTGTGGTTGAGTCTGGCCTGCGCAGCAGCTGTCTTTAAGCTTGTAATGAAATGAAATGAAATATGAGCACTTTGGTCTCTTCTTTTTTTATAATAAAATGAAATGCCATGAAATGAAATGAATTTTTTTATTTTTTTAAATTTTATTATTAATATTTTATTTCACTTTTTCAAAGAAAAGCAATTTGGTCACTTTTTTTTTCTTCCATATTTTTCTGGTCTCCACAGGGATGTCTCTGAAGTTGAGCGCAGTTGACCACGTGCCAGCTTCAGCCCATGAAATAAAATAAAATAAAATATAATTTTTTACTGCATTGATAATTTTATATAGCGTAAACAACCTATTATCAACCAGCATCAATTATCAACCCATAGCGCATCAATTATCACCCAGTCAAATATCCGAAAGTGCGCGGAGGAAAGCGGGAGTGTTGGTGTGAAGAAGCGAAAGTGCGCGGAGGAAAGCGGGAGTGTTGGTGTGAAGAAGCGTGAGAGAGTTTGTTTGTAAGCTCTATTTGCACTGAGGTAAGTCTTTTCAGTGATTTATGGAGCTATATTCTAGCTCTTCTACCCTTTCATTTCATAGCTATGCCTCGGAAGGGTGTGAGAAAACGCTTGTCTAGGCAAAAATCTCAACCATCGCCGTCATCATCTAGCAACCCAGCTCCTAGGCCATTAGTAAAGCGAAAACAATGGACTGACCAGCAAATGGAAGCAGCAATGAAGGCAGTTGAAGGAGGCCAAGGGATAGATAAAGCAGCTGGCGATCATGGGGTACCTGTATCCACTTTGCAGAATCGAGTAAGTAGCAGAGTAAAACAAGAAGCAAAGAAGAAATGAGAAGGGAAGAGGAAGTGTGAGGAAGAAATAGGAAGGAGAAAAGAAGTGAAGAGAAAGTGACAGTGCATCAAAGTGCACCTCATGCCAGCCACAGAGAGTAAAGCAGGTCAGCAAAGGGAAATTGACACAAATATCTGCTGTACGTGCAATGGCTCATATGAGCAAGATGTCATTGAGGGGAATGGTGCAGATTGGCTGGCATGTGCGTGTGGGAACTAACTCCATGAAGATTGTGTGGATGATTGCATAAGAGATGAAGATGGAAAGGATTGCATTTGCCCATTCTGTTTGGATGATCTAGCTACAAAGTTTGCGTGACAGTTTCAACATTTCCTGCACAAACACCTGTTCTCCTACTTGGACAACAATATTGTTATTAAATACTGCAATGCAAGATGAAAATCTGTTAAAGGCTGAACTTCTACAAAATTGCTTGGGGAGGGGGGAAATCTCAATGAGTGATAATTGATGTACATAATATTAATGAATGGTTGATAATTGATGCCCATGATTGATAACCGGTTTTGAGTGAGCAGCATAGTCAGTACTGGGGTTCCATTTTGGAATATGATAATTGGAATGAGACTACACCAGTTCACTGTTAAATGGTTGATGGAGCTCCTGGTCTGGAATTAAGTCTTTCAGCACAATCTGCAAGTAAGATATAGCATTGGGACAAAACTTGGGTGATAATTGGTTGCTTACGCTACTGTAATGTCTACCTTTGACCCTTCAAAAACAATTGGGGTATTTTCATTTCATTTCATTTCATTTCATTTCATTACACGCTTTAACATTTCATTTCATTTCATTTCAAGCTTTAAAGACAGCTGCTGTGCAGGCCAGACACAACCACAGAACTCATTAGAATATGATCTCACCTGATAAATATTGTTAATATCTCCGACTCATTTATCAAATTGCTTTTATTAGTAAAAGTGGGAAAAAAGTGACCAAATTGCTTATCTTTTAAAAAGTAAAAAAAAAAATATATATATATATAGCTATGTATATATATATATATATGACAACCTCCGAATATGGACAAAGGGGTATGTCCCACTTGTCCATTATTCGGAGGTTACACTGCACGATGTTATTTATTGTTTGTTTGTTTGTTTGTTTGTTTGTTTATCCTGGCTGCAATACCAGAAATTCGGGGGGAAATGAAGACTGAACTTGAAACAATCAAACTAATGTAATATAATTATAGCCATCTGTATAATGCATTTCTGTACAATGTATTGCATATTCAGGGGCAGATCCAGGATTTTCAAGGGGGGGGGGGGGGGGGGGGGTCCAAAAAAAGTAATAGTATTCTGTATTGCCAGAAGATGTATATAGAGAGGGGGGCAGAAAATTTTGGAAATGAAGATGCTCTGTGCAGTGCATTTTAGTATATGTTTGGCTATATTCATATATAGGTAGGTTTTTTTAGACAGAATGAAGTTTACTACCTGAAATACAGTATATACCTGCAGAAGCACAAGTTCAAGTAACTGATTTTGAACAGGATATTGACATGATATAAAGTGAATGTTCAAAGGAATGATTCTGGCAGTCCTGGAAAACAGGACATGGTCATAAAGACTCCTACCCCCCCCCCCCCCAAATATATATAGCTAGTAGAGTGCTTTAGTGCCTTGAGAATGCTCTATATAGTTATAATTAGCTATGCATATAGAAACCAAATAAGGTAAAACATGTTGTTTTTTGTCAAAAGTGATATTGGATTGGACAGGTGAGATCACACAATATGTTGATTATTCAATATGTTCACAAAATTGTCTGTTTAATACTTATGCATGCCTCCACAGTTCGTATGTATTTTTTTCATCAAACAACAGAACATGAAGGGCAGAATTAATAGTTCTAGTAGGGGAGGGGGGGGGGAGACATTAATTAATAGAACGTTTTCTTGCTAGAGCTACATATTATGAACCCTTTTCAGGAGGTAGTTTTTATATAGGCCTAGTTAGGTAGCGTATTTTAATTTTACTTGTAACCACAGACAGGTATATGACGAGAACACCACGTTGAAGGGCACTCTTTCTTGGCAGCATCACAAATAACTGCTAGCCCCACCAGTGCTTGTAGCAAGAGCTACAAAGTACGTGCTAGCTGGCGTCGGGATGGGGATACCAAATACCCTAGGGCGCGTGGGATACCAAATTCCCTGAGGGGATGCCAAATACCCTAGGGTATTTGGTGTGGGGATACCATATTCCCTGGCATGCCAAATACCCTGTGACACCGGTATGAGATCCTGCCAGGCAGCGTCAGTTAGCTGGGTGTGACCACTGCCAGAGGGCCAGTACACAAGGAGTGCGTTTCTTTCGTGGGGGGGGGGGGGGGGGGGGGGGGCCCAAAGAAGCTCGAAGCCTAGGGTCCCTGCCTTGGGCTAATACGGCACTGAGGGTGGCTTAGCACTGTGGATGATTTAGCTGTTTAATCTTAGGCACTGTGTTTTCATTGTAGTGTTCTAAAATCATCTTAGTTAAAGCATCCTGTGTTATCTCTGCAAAGCATTCATGTCGAAACTTGTCAGCTCAGCATGTACATATTAGAGCCAACATTTCAAGAACATGTGCAAGACTAACTTATCCTCACATTTGTGATCTCTCCGGTTTAAAAGATAGTGCATTATGACATGACTAAAGCAATGCAGTAAACTGTATATAGCCAAGGTGGTTCATCATGAATTTCACCATGGTCAGACATTACTGTTGAATCAAACATTTCATCTACTTTTAAGTCACTATCATAATTTTTTTTGGTCCTGTACTGAGCTATATCTGTGTGTTATGTAAGATGATAGAACTACATATTATGGTGCGCTTTCTTCTCTGGCTCAAATAACAGTTCCTCCTTTTCCTGCCACACCTAAACCAATAATGCATGGTATTTTTGTAATTTAAGTACAGGTTATTTTACACATGCCTATTTGTTGATTGATGCACGGTTTCTTGCAGGTCTGGACATATACGGGAGCGCCAACCAGTTTTTATGATGGTCATATTGCCATGTTTGTGCTATCATTGGGAACACGAAAGACACATTTGCGGGTATATTCTATAACAAAATTATTGACTGGAAACAGTGTCAAGTGCCATGCCCTTCAATTGTGGCTTCTAATCTGGATCTGTACCAAATATTACAAATAATATCCTGGTATTCATCCAGTTCCAAAGGTGAAGTTTCATCTGGAACTGAACTTCCATTCACCTGTGCATAGCAAGATATCCACAGACAAATGAACAGATAGAGCAGATGCTGCTAGCTACATTACATATAGATCTGTTTTTAGTGTGGACGCCCAAAAATGTTGAGTAGTTACTAGTGGGTGAAGTGTTTCTCCGAGAGTAACCATGTTTCTGAGGTTTTGAGCATTGTTTTTATTACCTTACCACAGGCATCATTTCACTATTACCCTGAAGAAAGCCGCAAATGTTAATCGATAAATCAGTTGTTTGAAACTACCAATTCACATACCTCTTACTGTTATATTAATGATAATGATAATTTTATATTTAAAAACATATCATTTCTTACAATATACATAAAATAGTTATAACTCTACCAATTATTATATATGTAGTATATACATATGATTAATATTCCATGAGGGAAGAGCAAAAACAAATCTTCCATCAATCTATTTGAAACCTGACAAATCCACTCCACCATTCTTTACTATGTTCCCAACATTGTTACTGCCTCCTGATACCAATCTATACTCACTAAGCAACTCTGCACTTGTAAGAGTGGCACAGGGGGTACAAACCTCTCGAGAAACATTTTTAGTGGAACGCTTTTTTGATGCTCTAAATCTTTTCTTCATAGTTAGAAAGTAGTCCAAGTACATTGTCAAAGTATTCTTGGTGAACAGGAAGGCTAGAAACATACTAAGGCCCTGAGTACTATTGAAGATGACAAATGGATACCATACCCAATTAACTTTGTCAAGAAGGGCCACAAAACCAAAAATCCATGTCAGTCCTGTGGTGGAAAGGATGGCAATCCAGACTCTAATTAGTTCAAATGAGCTTGATGTCTGCAGCTTGGAGCGGTCTATGGAAGCTCTGCACACAAGGAATGTGGTAATGAAAAACATTAGCAAGTTGCTCGAGAGGCTGAGGATGAGAGGGATGAGAAAAGCGATAATGAAGGACTTGAAGTGGTTGATCCAGCACCTGGCTGTTCTTCCATCTTTGTCCACTCCATAAAGGACCAGCCCATCTACAGAAAAGTTTAGTGTGATGGAAGTAGCAGTAACCAGTAGCGGCAAGCCCCAGCCAATGCACAAGTATGCCACAAAGAACTGGTGTTTTAACTTGTTTGAGTCTATCAAGAGCTTCCTTGCTTGGTAGAATTTCCTTACCATTTCAAATGAGAAGATATTCATCCACGCAAACTGTGTGAGGTAAGAGAAGTGAAGGACTATTGCCAATGATGTACACAACTCTTTCACTGGGTAACTTATAATAGCAGGACCTCCTGCAATGAAAATGAGGTTATTTGCCAGGATGGTGGTGCATAGATTCATGAGGACAAGTCCTGGAAGTGTCCTGCGTTCACTGAAGAGTGTATATGTCAATAATATCAGGATTGATCCTAAAACAGAAAGAGAGCAACCGATGTAAGACAATTCTTGCAGTGCAGGTAGTGCAGCCAGCAACTGTGCAGTGGTGATGGTGATTATGGTGGTGGTAGTGTTGTCAGGACACACAAGTGGTCTCCCATACTCATCATAAAATATCACTTCAAATGTCTCATCCTTATAGACTATACTACTATTCCCAAGTTGTGTATAATCTGATTCATTGAGGGGAACAAGGAAAGTAGGACAGTCCAAGAATGACACATTTCCAATGCAGATTAGAGTGCTCCCAAATTCATCATAATCCATCACTTCCACCATTAATTTATATTCTTTCAAAATAATTGTGTTGTTACCAAGGTCTATATAATCTGTCTCATTGAGAATAATGATTCCACTGGAGCAATTCTCCATGGTTATATTTGATCCAGGATGAAGGTCAGGAGTAGGAATAAGATACGAGCATCTCCCTCCCTTTTCTGTGTAACTCTTCGGACATTGTGTAGGTCTACACTCCAGACCTACTGGAGCAGTTCCTTCAGGGCAGTCTAAAAAGATGTTGGTGCTGTCCGAAGTAGTGGATATAGATACCATACCCCCTCCCAGGTTGCTGAGTGCGATTGTATAGAATAACGAAGGTCCTATACCTTCTAGTACAACACCAGGGAAACATAAATCTGGAGGACCATTTCTTATCTGTGATATTCTTAAACACTCTGTCACATACTCACCATTGCAAATGGCACAGTCAATATTCCGATACACCATACTAGTGCTGGCACTGCTCACAAGATCAAGCACTCCTGATGCACACTTTTCCTCCATCTGTGCATATATTTCATTGCCAAATGTACGCCGAGTTTTAATCTCCAGAAGCCTGTGAGGCAAACAGCTACTAACCTTGGGAAAGCAGGACCTCGGCATTTTGTTTGTGTAGTTTCTACTTCTAACTGTAGCTGCATTCACAGAAGTTATAGCAGGTGGAAATTGAAAGGAGCACATCTGACACTCTCTCTGGAAAATGTCTGGCTCACTTAGTACTATTTGTGAGATATTATTAGATCGTAGGAGGTCATAAACTGTTTGATTACAGACTAAATTTGTCTGCCAGGCTACTAGCTCACTCACTCCATTACAGAGTGCACAAAACTCATTCCTGTATACTATACCTGTGTCAGTGTTGGTTACTGGAGGCAGAGCTGTAGCAAAGTTTGGACTGCTGCAATTCTCTGCTGTTATACCTCCGTCTGTTTCAATCCAGGAGTCTGGGCAAGTTGAGATCATGAGAAAAGCTTCATTATCAGCCAGAACTGTGATACTTGGGTTCACATAAGTGGAAATACAGTGCAACATCACTCCATCTGGCAAGGGAGAGAGCTGAGAGACAGGGCAGGAACTTGGAGGAGTATGGTCACCACAACAATCACCAAATACTTGGCAGTCAGCATCACACTTGCAGAGGAAACTCTCTTTGTTAGATAGAGAACTGCATGTCTCCTGGCAGGATCTACAGCTCCGTCTATTTTCAGCTGTCATAGTTCCAGACACGAAGAGGAAGAAGAGAGGTAGAATCATTTTTGTTCTATATAGAGGATACGTAGTTATAGCTACTAAAATATGGCATCCTTCTCTGAAACTCTAAACCAGTTAATTTTATTATAGTAATTGAGACACATACCATGCTGCTTCTACGATGTTGTCTAGGTGTGGTTAGATAGTTACATATTATGTTGGCTTTACTGCCACTCAAGGAATGTGAATGGTAGGGTTAGTTGGATAATTAATCATCTAGAAGAAGTGCAAGTGCATTTTACAACATGGTAATGTTTGCTTCAGTAGGAATAATTATATCATTTAGTATAATATCTTATGAGTATGCAATATTAGAACAAGGCCAGTTCCTTTCTGGGCTGACATAGCCCATACTTCTAGGGTCAAAGTAGTTGCAAAGAGCCTTGACAGCTATATTATATGTCCGCAGGTCTGCTCCCCCAACACAAGGTTCCACTTTGGAGGGCACAGACCCTTAGGTATTCAGACAGCTATATCAGTAATTCCTCCTCCCCCAACCCTTTCCACTAGTAACCCCCATTAATGTCGGAGTGGGAGTGAACACATTGTCTTCTGCTGGATCGTTTTAGACTGAACCTGAAAACGTTCTGGTGTGGGATTCAACCCTATCAAATAGTGTTTGTTCTTTTAGGTTAGCTATCTCATCATCCTTGGCTGTCAAAGTAGACTTCTCCTCTCCGGGTAAACCTCCTTGTTTCCACTTCGAGGGCTTCCTGTGAGATTGGGCTGCTTAAAAGTTTCCAGCAGTGTCTTATCACCATTGTTGGAATCTTGTAATTCCTCTCCACTTCCCTCATGGAAAGGAACTCTTTGGCTATAGGGTTACTTCCATAAACACCCCATCTGCATCCTGCAGTTCCAGTCAAGTTCCTTGCACTGACACTTGTACAATTACCTGGGCATTCTTTGGATCATAATCCCCAGTAAGTTTGTCTCTACCTGCTACCGGATCTCCTCCAGGGAAGCAGTAGCGGATAATCCGAGGCATTTGGTGAGCTGTCCCAGGAGCACTCGAGTGATCCTCTAGTCTGGTGCATCCACTCCTCCACATGCTAATAGCGGAGAAGTAGTCTGGCGAAACATAAAATCAGTTGTCATGTGGTTTTTGGCATCTCCAGGGAGTATGGCATTCCTGTGCCAAAAATCCTAGTTGATTTGGCATTCCCTCAGGGAATATGGCAACCCTTGTGGGTATAGTTTGTTCCACCTCATGCTCAAATTTTGTATATATAACACAAACAATATTGAATGATGACTTAGAACCAGTGATCATGGAGGTCAGCAGTAACTCGCCTGTTGCTAAGCCATTGATGTCTGGAATTAATGGATGTAAGAAAAAGTCCTAACTCTAGCCCTATTCCTAGTAATCCTAAATCAGAGCTCATGAAGAGGGTGGAAGAGTACTATGACTCAGAGTTTATAGAAACTGATTGGCCATAAAAGGAAAGCAATACTGCAGTGTGATTATCTTCTTAGACTAGTCCTAGCCCTAGCCTTAGTGCTAGCCCAAGCTCTAGCCCTGGTGCTAACCCTGACACTAGCCCTTCCTACAGTTTCTTTGCTGTTGCTGTTGACACTGATGGATACCATATTCCCAGATCGAGTGTCGGGATGGATGCCAAATATATACTCAAGGGTATTCAGTAAGGAGGGGCCAAATACGCTAAGGTTTTTGGCTTGGGGTGCCGATTCCTAAGTCCCTGGTATATACATCGGTTCACAAAGCTAGCTAATCAGTTGCATGCATTATGTCATTCCAACCCTTTGTGCTGATATTGTTAACAAGTAATGCAACGGACAACAGAATTGACAGTCAAAATGGATGTGAAATGTAGGAGTATGATTTCATTCAACCCTTGCAGCCAATCCATTCATTCAGTCAGACCAATTAGAATCCTGTAGCCAAGAGACACCAGCAGCAGCAGGTGCTTGAAGAAAACTAACAGACACCTGCAGCAGATGTTTGAAGAAACTCAGCTCTACTATGTGATCAAGAGACATCAGTGCAACAGATGCTCGAAGATAATCAGACCAAGTAAGAACAGCTATGCTACATAGCCACAAACCAAAAATTATAGGAGCTTACCATAATCTAGCAGATGAACTCAAAACCTGCCCCAGGTCTTCTTGCTCGAAGACAATCATACCAAGTGAGGACAGCTGTAGTCCATCGCCAAGAGACACCTGCAGCAACAAATGCACAAAGAAACTCAGACCCAGTGAGAACAGCTCCTATGTGACCAAGAGATACCAGCGCAAAGGATTGCTCAAAGACAATCAGACCGAGTTAGAACAGCTATGCTACATAACCAAAAATGGCAGGAACTTGCCGTGATCCAGCAGATAAAGTTTAAGCCTGAAGTCTTCTTATTTATGGAGCATCATTGGAACCCTCCATCTGACTACTAACATGAAGGTGCAACTACATGGAGATGAGACTTTGCCAACTTTATGCTTCATATTAAGAATGGCTACCAGCAATCAATGCAAAATAGCAGGCAGTGGATCAATTGTTTAATCACTGGATGACCTGAAAAGAAAAGTTTATCCAAACTTGGAACACAACTACAAGAATCTCCAATAGTTGTGAAGAGCACTTCTTGCTCCCAAAATGATGCAGTTGATGTTAACTATCAACAAATGTTACAACACACTCCATGCCCAGTGAAGACCTACAAGTATGTAGATACTACTCTGGATACAGAGCAAGCTTCATAATACCCCACTGAGTTTCTGAATTCTCTTCACCTACCAGGAATGCCTCCACACAATTTGGCATCAAAGTGGGGTGCCCATTATGCTACTGGGAAACTTGGATAAGATTGTGCAATGGAACCAGACTAATCGTAACATTCCCATGTCATAGAAGCTATAATAATGACAAGTCAAGCAAAAGGAGAAAATGTTTTCATTCCAAGAATTTCATTGATTCCATCGGACTGAACGATTGAATTCAAGAGATTGCAGTTTTTTGTTCGACTATGCTTTGGAATGTCAATCAACAAATCACAATTGTGATTGCACAATTTCACCATGGTCAGACGTCACTGTTGAATCAAACATTTCATCTACATTTTAAATCAGTCATAATTTCTTCTCTTGCTCATCATGTCTTCGTTTTGTCCTGTACTGAGTGTATGTTACTATATCTGTGTGTTATGTAATACAATAGAACTATATGTTACGATGCTCTCTTTCTTCTCTGGTTTGGGTAACAGCTCCTCCTTTATCTGCCACACCTAAAAATAATAATGCATGGTATTCTCGTAGTGCAATGAATGGTGCATGTTAAATAGAAACGGTTTTATAAATCCCTATTTGCTGTTTGGTGCTGGGTTTCTTGCAGATCTGGACATATATGGTAGCACCAAACAAAAGTTTTTACAATAATATTATTATGTTGGTCATGTTGCCTTGTTTGTGCTATCATCGAAGACACATGTGCAGATGTATTCCACAACAAAATGGTTGACTGGAAACAGTTAACACTGCAAGTTCAATTCCCTTCAATTGTGGCTTGTATTCGGCATCTGGACCCAAAATTACAAATAACTATCTAGGTATCCATCCATCATATGGACCTGACCTTCCATTCACCTGGGCATATATAGCAGACATACATATCCACAGATAAATGCACAGATAGACAAGCAGATGCTGCTACATCACATATAGATCTGTTTTAGTGTGGGGACCCTAAAATTCTTGAGTTGTTGCTACAAGGCGAAGCTTTTCTCTGGGAGTAACCATTTTCTGAGTTTTTGACCATTGTTACATTACCTTACCACATGTATCATTTCACTATTACCCTGAACAAGGCCACAAATATTAGAGTTGTTTGTGGGCCATATTTTTACAAAGTGTTTAAAAAACTTTGGAGCTCCATAAATTCTGCACATTTTGCTCCGTGAACTTAATATATATATATAGCTCAAAAGATAACTCTCTCCTTGCATTGTGCTCTCTTTTGATACTAAAACTTGTTGCAAACCACGCCCAAGTTACAGGCAGTCACATAGTTGGGGTCCCCAAAACCTGTATGCCCAAGTTTGCTGCAGTTCTAGCTCGTAATGAAATTAGTGCCAGTGGATAGAGCCGTCCTTACAAAAGTCTGAGCGCTAAAATGCGAGAATGTGGTCAAGCGCGCGGGCAACGCGCATGACCGCAGGCTCGCATTTTATCTTTTTGTCAAGTAAGGCATCTTCTATATAGCCACTGGTACTAACTTCAACTGCCTAGCACTTTCCAATTAGGAACTAGAACTGCAGCAAACTTGGGCATGAAGGTTTTGAGGGCTCCAACTTTGACTGCCTGTACCTGGTGTTTGGTTCTACCTAAGCAACACTTTTTAGTATCAAAAGTGAGAACTCTGAGAGACCTATATATTGGTGAGCAATATACCAAATTCATAGAGTGAAGTGTGAAAATTTTTATAGAGTTCCAAAATAATAACCACACTTTTTTTAACTTGGTACATATCGTCCCCTCCCCTTTAAACTAACCATTTACATACTTCCTTTACTGTGGTATATATTAGGAAAAATATTTTTTTATTTTTTTATTCCTACAATATACATAAAATAGTTATTAAATATAGTTAATCAATTGTTAATCAATTAATAGATCAAAAAATATATGTAGTGAAAAATATATGCATGGGTGAAGAGCAAAAGCAAACATACATACTTCCATCAATCTATTCAAAACCCGATGCATCCACCGATGCATCCACTCCACCTATGTTCCCAACATTATTACTGCCTCCTGTTACCAACCTATACTCACTAAGCAACTCTACACTGGTATGAGTGGCACAGGGGGTAGTAACCTCTCGAGAAACATTTTTAGTAGGACGCTTTTTTGATTCTCTAAATCTTCTCTTGCTAGTTAGAAAGTAGTCCAAGTACATTCTCGAAGTATTCTTGGTGAACAGAAAGGCTAGGAATATAGAAAGGCCCTGAACACTATTGAAGATGACAAATGGATACCATACCCAACTAACTTGGTCAAGAAGGGCCACAAAGCCAAAAATCCATGTCAGTCCAGTGGTGGAAAGGATGGCAAGCCACACTCTGATTAGTGCAAATGAGCTTGATTTCTGCAGCTTGGAGCGGTCTATGGAAGCTCTGCACACAAGGAATGTGGTAATGAAAAACATTAGCAAGTTGCTCGAGAGGCTGAGGATGAGAGGGATGAGAAAAGCGATGATGAAGGACTTGAAGTGGTTGATCCAGCACCTGGCTGCTCTTCCATCTTTGTCAACTCCATAGAGGACCAGCCCATCTACAGAAAAGTTTAGCGTGATGGAAGTAGCAGTAACCAGTAGCGGCAGGCACCAGCCAATGCACAAGTATGCCACAAAGAACTGGTGTTTTGTCTTCTTTGAGTCTGTCAAGAGCTTCCTTGCTTGGTAGAATTTCCTTACCATTTCAAATGAGAAGATGTTTATCCATGCAAACTGTGTGAGGTAAGAGAAGTGAAGGACTATTGCCAATGATGTACACAACTCTTTCACTGGATAACTTTGAATAGCAAGACCTCCTGCAATGAAAATGAGGTTATTTGCCAGGATGGTGGTGCATAGATTCATGAGGACAAGTCCTGGAAGTGTTCTGCGTTCACTGAAGAGTGTATATGTCAATAATATCAGGATTGATCCTAAAACAGAAAGAGAGCAGCCGATGTAAGACAATTCTTGTAGTCCAGGTAGTACAGCCAGTAACTGTGTAGTGGTGATGGTGATTATGGTGGTGGTAGTGTTGTCAGGACACACAAGTGGTCTCCCATACTCATCATAAAACATCACTTCAAATGTCTCATCCTTATAGACTATACTACTATTCCCAAGTTGTGTATAATCTGATTCATTGAGGGGAACAAGGAAAGTAGGACAGTCCAAGAATGACACATTTCCAATGCAGATTAGAGGGCGTCCAAATTCATCATAATTCATCACTTCCACCACTGATTTATATTCTGTCAAAATAATTGTGTTGTTACCAAGGTCTATATAATCTGTCTCATTGAGAATAATGATTCCACTGGAGCAATTCTCCATGGTTATATTTGATCCAGGATGAAGGTCAGGAGTAGGGATAAGATAAGAGCATCTCCCTCCCTTCTCTGTGTAACCCTCTGGACATTGTGTGTGTCTACACTCCAGACCTACTGGAGCAGTTCCTTCAGGGCAGTCTAAAAAGATATTGGTGCTGTCCGAAGTAGTGGATATAGATACCATACCCCCTCCCAGGTTGCTGAGTGATATTGTATAGAATAACGAAGGTCCTATACCTGCTATTACTAAACCAGGGAAACATAAATTTGGGGGACCATTTCTTATCTGTGATATTCTTAAACACTCTGTCACATACTCACCATTGCAAATGGCACAATAAATATTCTGATACACTATACTAGTGCTGGTACTGCTCACAAGATCAAGCACTCCTGATGCACACTTTTCCTCCATCTGTGCATATATTTCATTGCCAAATGTACGCCGAGTTTTAATCTCCAGAAGCATGTGAGGCAAACAGCTACTCACCCTGGGCAAGCAGGATCTCGGGATTATGTTTGTGTAGTTCCTACTTCCAACTGTAGCTGCATTCAGAGAAGTTATAGCAGATGGAGCTTGAAAGGCACACGTCTGACACTCACTCTGGAAAATATCTGGCTCATTTTGTATGATTTCTGAGATGCTCCTATTCGCTAGGAGGTCGTAAACTCTTTGAAGGCAGACTAGATTTGTCTGCCAGACTACTAGCTCACTCACTCCATTACAGAGTGCACAAAACTCATTCCTGTATATTATACCTGTGACAGTGTTGGTTACTGGAGGCAGAGCTGTAGCAAAGTTTGGACTGGTGCAATTCTCTGCTGTTATACCTCCATCTGTTTCAATCCAGGAGTCTGGGCAAGTTGAGACCATGAGAAAGGCTTCATTGTCAGCCAGAACTGTGATACTTGGGTTCACATAAGTGGAAATACAGTGCAACATCACTCTATCTGTCAAGGGAGAGAGCTGAGAGACAGGGCAGGAACTTGGAGGAGTATGGTCACCACAACAATCACCAAATACTTGGCAGTCGGCATCACACTTACAGAGGAAACTATCTTTGCTTGCTGTAGAGCTGCATGTCTTCGGGCAGAATCTGCAGCTCCGTCTATTTTCAGCTGTCAAAGTACCAGACACAAGGAGGAAGAAGAGAGGTAGTATCATTTTTGTTCTATACAGAGATAAATAGTTATAGCTACTTAAATACAGCTGAAACTCTAAACTAGATATATTTTTTACGAGTACTATACCATTGCCATTTATAGGTGTTCTGTGTGTGTGTGTTTCTACAATATCTTGGCATTCAAAGGATGTGGTAGTTAGATAATTGCCTAGAAGAAGTGCAAGTGCTTTGCCAACATGGTAATGTTTGCATTGCTACGCTTCTGTAGGAATGATCATACCATTTGCTGTAATATGAGTATGCCATATTAGAACAAGACCAATTCCTTTCTCATTGCATAATCCTGGAATTACATCACTTGACATCTTCAACACTTGTACAGACCAGTAATGGATTATGTCTTGATCTAGGCTTAGGTCAAATCCAATAGCTAGTGTTACTGCCAGGGCAGTAATATAAAGTAGCATATATTAACAGCATTACAGGAGGCAGACTCTTCCCATCGCCTTAAAATTTAATCAACGGTTCCTTAGTACTTAGTTACTTTAATCTGCCTACTAAGTTTAGTAAAGATTTGTAAGCATAGCATGACATTTGACATTTGACCTTAACTTGATAAATTCCAGGCATGTCCTGCCTTTTCCTCAAACTCCATCTGGCCGGGTTCTTTACTTGAAAATTTTGCCCTACTTAATTAAGGTATACCATATTTGTTGGGGGGAAAGGGGGTTTTAATTTTAATATTAAAATGTACCTACAGTAGACACCTACTCTAGTCAATTTCCAAATCTGGGAGCATTTGGATGTTCCATCCTGAAGATACAGAGAGTTTTATCTATGCGCCTCACCTGCATCTAGCTAAATATTTCCTCGGGTACCTTTGAAGAACTATATAGGGTAAGTCGTATCTCCTGAACCGCTGGGTCTATCAAAAAGCTGTAAGAGAGCCCACTGCTTACTGCCCACATTCATAGTAATTGCGCAGTTCAGGACATGATCAAAAAATCACTGCGCATGCTGAGACGGCATTTTTTTGGTTTAGCTACGCGCTCAGGGTAAGCGCGCCAAACTCTATGAGGCCTTCTGAGAGCCTTTCTGGGCCCTGCCAGTGGCGGATCCAGGGAGGGTTCTTTGGGTTCTTAAGAACCCCCCTCCAGTCTCAACTCAGCATTTCAAAACGCTCTCGGTTCGCTGCTGTACTGTATTGCAATACGCCAGTGCTGCGGTTGGTAATGAAATAAAAAGTGAAAATTATTTCACCATATTAACAGACGAGGTAACATATTGTGCTAATTTGGAACAGGTTTTTCAATAGTGATATGACTTGTTTATGCTGAGAAACAAATCAGAGAAGAATTTCTTGATTTTATTACTGTAGAATGTATTACAGGTGATTCCATCTCAACTGCTCTTCTTGCTTGGCTTCAAGCACATGACATAGATGTCGTAATCTGTAACAAGGCTATGATGGTGCAGCCAGTATATCTTCCAGCAATGTATGTGTTCAGGCAAGTATCTGTCAAGTATGCCCTTTAGCTTGATATACTGACTACCAGAGTCACCAGTTGAATCTTGGTATTATGAAAACATGCTCAATTTCTAATATCAGAAATGCCAATGGTGTTATTTAAGAAATTGCTAAGTTTTTTTATAAGTATTCCCCAAAGCGTCACCATTTTTTTTTAGCATGTTATTGAACATGTAGTGAAAAGAGTTAAACTCAAGGATTTGTCCCGAACATGCTGAGTTCTGATTAAAGATTCCTGTTTGGTATTTTATGACTTGTATCTTGCAATTATCAAGACTATGGAATCCATTACTACATGTACCAATAGTTCAGAGTATGGCAATTGGTCTTGGGATTCATAAACCTTGGCAAAAGCCTTCATCAACTTACTTCTTTGTTTCATTCAGCATTACAATGAGAATCTTTAGCAGTCTCTTCTAAATGTTACAATCAAACTTCAAAGAGGACTCATGATGTTATGTCTGCATATGGACACATTTCAGATGTGCAACTGGAGTTGGAACTGTTAAAAACAACCTATGAAGCAGAATTCAATACTTGAAATGAAAACTTTTGCTGACAGCATCAACATTCCTGTTAGTATTCCCAAGATTACATCAAGACAGGTACATAGAGCCAATGTTTCTGCAGACAGCCCTGAAGTGTACTATTGCAGAAACATCTGATACGCATCACATAAAATAGAAACCAGATTTCGATCAATTCACCAGACAACGATAAAACTGCTTGGTCTCATTCCGTGCACTGATGTGTCTTATACCTCCTCCTCCATTAAAGATGTAGGGGAACTGTACAAGTCTGGCTTGCCTTCTCCCATTTAAAACAGATGAGGTGAACTGTACAAGTCTGGCTGGCCTCCTCCTCCATTAAAGATGTAGGGGAACTGTACAAGTCTGGCTTGCCTTCTCCTCCATTAAAGATGTAGGGGAACTGTACAAGTCTGGCTTGCCTTCTCCTCCATTAAAGATGGAGGAGAACTGTACAAGTCTGACTTACCTTCTCCTCCATTAAAGATGTAGGGGAACTGTACCAGTCTGGCTTGCCTTCTCCTCCATTAAAGATGTAGGTGAACTGTACAAGTCTGGCTTGCCTTCTCCTCGATTAAAAATGGAGGTGAACTGTACAAGTCTAGCTTGCCTTCTCCTCAATGGCTCTCTACAGAATTTAATAGATGGAAGATAAGATTTATTTCTGCGTCACCAGATGACAGACCTGACACTCTACGAGCAGCTTTACTATGCTGTGATGAAGATACCTTTCCTAATATAAAAGTGCTGCTAGTTATAGCATGTTCACTACCAATTACTACCTGTGAGTCAGAGAGAGCCAACAGCCAGCTGAAGTTGCTGAAGACATATCTTCGGTCTACAATATCGGAAGAGCGATTTGGTGCTTTGGCAGTAATCAAAGTCCATCGTAATGGTCCATGATCTTAATTTCAACCATCTGGTCGCAGCCTTTGCAAACAAGCACCCTCGCAGGATGGCTCCACCCTGCCTACTAACACAGTAACGATATAATTTTATGTAAATGTCTGCATTATTTAAATGACTTTTGAAAACTGGGTGTGGTTTAATATGAGTGTGGCAGTCATAAAAAAAAAAACCCTCTTCAATTTTCTATCCGCCCCAGTTTACCTGTTTCTCCGATGCCAGTGCGGACAGCAAGCAGTAAGAAGATTGCGCTTCAAGCTCCTTCAACTTGGTTCAGCGCTTCAGCTGAGGACCTTCACAGGAAGTCTCCAGGGAGCAGTTAGTGCCTTCTCCTACTGTGGCTCACCCCTGACCATTACTGAAGACAGGAATAACAGGAGGGAATTAGCTATGTATTACTTGTAGTGTTTGTGGCAAGTCTTCTGCCATCTCTGACTCCTACTGTCAGAAGGATTTGGAGGTGAACAGCAAGTCTGTTCTTGCCATGAGAGCCATAGGCAAGGGGAGGGCTGGGCTGGAGACTTTTTGTGGCCTGATGGGTATGTCACCCTCCTATCACAAAGCATGCCTACACTATGCACAATAAGAAGCTGCTTGCTGCCTCCCTGAAGGAGAGAGAGATCTCCTTTGGTGCTGCTGCTGCTGAGTTACGCAAAGGTGCATCTGAGGACGATATTGTTGACATCACCGTCACTTGTGATGGCACCTGGGCCAGGTGAGGCTTCCAGCTCTCTATGGAGTTGTGGTAGTTGCTTCCTGGGATATGGGAAAAGTTCTGGCCGTGGAAGTTCTCAGCAAACACTGCCAGGTCTACGCAGCTCATCATGACATGGTTTAGTCATCTGAGAAATTCTTGGATTAGTGGGAGTACCACCAGGAATCTTGTGAGGCCAATTATAGTGGATCATCATCAGCAGTGGAGTCTCATGGAGCCCTCAACATCTGGAAACAGCCTGTGGAGCTGTACAAGCTCCGATACACTTCCAAGATTTCTGATAGTGATTTCAAGACCTTCAAACTGCTCTCTGATGAGAAGCCCTATGACGCTAGCTATCCAGCGAGCAAGCACGAATGTGTCGGCCATATCCGGAAGAGAATGGGCACAGTATTCAGGGACAAGTGCTGGTGAATGAGAGGGGCGAGTGTGTGAAGGTGAGGGGGAAGGGAAGACTCACCGACAAGACCATCAAGCTGCCACTAGATGCTATGGCAAGGCCATTAGGTCTAATGTTGGTGACTCAGCTGCAATGAAAGATGCTATGTGGGTGATATTTTATCATTCACAGTAAACGGACAGAATGCCACAACACCAGTATTGTCCTAGTGGGCTGCGGTCTTGTGCAAATTCAACCGTGCACTTGCCCTGTCAGAGTCACCTCCACCTCACTCACCCATCATTCATCCAGTCATTGCTCCTCATCTCTACACAGTCTTTGAGTGGCTGTCGAATAACACCCTGATGGAGTGATGTGTACTGGGAGCAACTCAAAATCAAAATGAGTCTTTCAACACCACCATCATTGGCAACGATATCCGAAGGCTGAGTTCTGCTCTGCAACCACAGAGGAGATCGCTGTAAATTTGGCAGTGATCTCCTTCAACACTGGCCAGGTTTCCTTTACAGCTCTCCAGGAATGGCTTGAGGTCACACCACTCATCACGCAGTATTTTCTTCCAAGGACCATTGCCGGGTGTCTGGATAAATGATAAGGCAGAGGTGCAGGTGAAGAGGACAAGGCATGCTTTGCATCTAGACAGGGTGATGCTGGAGGAGCAGCAAGTGGAGGAAGAGGGGGAGATGGTTCTGGACGATTTTGAGGGTGTTTTGGGTTGTTGTTGTTTTTTTGCTAGCTTTTTTCAAAGCCACTACTTACCACAGGATTTCATTTTTGTATGTGTTTGATTCTGTGGTAAAAAAAAAAAGAATAGTTGACCATTACCACAACTAAATCTTGATTGTCTCAAAACATGTTCTTATAGGGGAGGTAATCATATTTCAGTAGTCAATTCATTAATTTCAACCTTTTATCTACCATTTTAAAGCTCTTTCTTTGATCTGTGTTTTTCTTTTCAAAGTACCAATCACTTTTTATGGGTGGATGTTCGATCTATACTTAGTACTTAAAAAAAAAAAGATTTAGCATGATTATCACTAAAGGCCTGCACTCATAACATACCTCAGTTGTTACTTTAACCACTCTAATAGTGGCTAGTGGTATCTCTATGACTTTGATTTTATATTTAAGAGACTGGGAAGGTGGGCAGATTGTACATCTCAGATTTCAATGAAATTGTAGTAGGTATATAATAAAGTAATCGTTAGATAGCACAAAAAAACAAGCTACAAGTTGGTACTAAAATTACATAACAAAGTTGTGAGGTCACAAAAGTTACAAGGAATTATGGTGTACCTCCCCCCCCCCCCTCCCCCTTCGTAGATTTATTGGGAATATGTGTTCACCTGATCCCATTATTCACTGGTTCAAAGGAACAAAACTACGGGTCTCTCTTTTGTGTCCCTCTCAGTCTCCGTGCGTTTCTCGGCTGTTAGCTACCAAGAAGTATATGATAATAATAGTTACCTTACATTCTTATGGATGATGATCTTAGCACCAATTGCTGGTGTATCCTCAAATATGGAGTGAACATTGGAGTGGATGTATGGATTAAGTTATGTGATGATAGCATTTAGATGACATTTGGTAGCAGAGACAGGTAAATGATAGCATGGGGAGCAGGGATCAAAGTTCTGCATAAAGTCAACCCATAGGTCATCAGTAAACTTCCTTTTTATGGATGTCATTGACTTGAGTCAGGTTAGCTCTTGGAAAGGCATTCACCAGTTGTGCAACTGAAATAAAGATGCCTTGTGGTAGTTGAGTGGATGATATTTGTATTTTAGCTTTAGCTGTGAAGCTGATCAGGTGTGGTTTTTGTGTAGGTGAGGAGTCCAAGATGTTAAATTGGATTTGTAAGGGAAATTACCAGAAATATCATGTTTTGTTGCTCGAACCAGCTCATTAATCAGAGAAAGTTGAGGGCTGAATGCCTTGCTCTGTATTTGGATGTGTAGTCCTGTAGGATCAATTTGGTTTCCCTTTACTCTTTCAATTAGCTTGGTGTTTTGCCATGAAGCATATATACCCTAGTAATCCAGTAGCTGGACTTCAGATAGACATCCAGTAGCTAAGTTCCCTCCCCATGAAGCAAGGATTAGACATCAAGTAGCTGCACTCCCTATGAAGCAGGGCTGAGGCACCTAGTATCCACTTTGCACTGAGACTCTGTACTCGCCAATGGACTTCTGACTATGCATCCAACCTCTCTACCTTTAAACCTCCTACACTCTCAAATAGACGTATTCGGGCCAAGCTCCTTCTAATTTACAAAATAATAAACAATTACATCCATTTTCCTCCAGACTCCATCCAATTAGCTCCTCATGTCTTCTCGCCAATACCAATATCATAATCCCATTCTCCCTCAATGCATCCATGCAGTCTTCCTTCGTTCCCTCCACCACAGCTCTTTGGAATTCACTCCCAACCTCCATTAGATCCTCGTCCTCACTCTCTTCCTTCAAACGATTTATTAAATAATTTTTGCCTAACTTGAATCATTTTTCTACTTATTATGTTATCATGTATGTAAGGCTCTCATGTATGTAAGGCTCTAAGTAGCTTTTGCTACTGAGCTCATTTTTCAACAAAAAAAATTAATATATATATTATATATATACCCAATATAAAAGCACTCAGATATTGAAGTATATAACTGGCATGGTTCGACTTAGTCAAAAGAAAGCACAAGGTACATATCAAGTTCATACAGTGTAGTGTGCATAATATATGGATCACTGGTAACTGTGAAGGACCAATTATAGTGGTTCAACTGTGATGGTTTACTATGGGGGTTTACTAGGGTGGTTCTGTCTCCAAAATGCATTAACAAACCACAGCTACATCACTTTCAAAACAAGACTGCCTGAATATACCTCAATATCACCGTAATACATAACTACATCCTGTGCATGCACAAACTTACAGATAATAATGTTTTCTAACATCATTTACAGCTCACTAGTAAATATAGTCCAGCTCTCACAACATTCAGGCAGCTGCTCAGTTCAGGTTTTGTAATCTTCCACATTAACCATAATTTTTCATTTCATTTTATAGCGACACACTAACTGAAGGAAGAACAGTGAGAAGGCGTAATACCAGGTCTTCTATATAACCATTTGAAGCTTAAGTGTCTACTTCCACAAACCACCAACAACCATCTAAATTTCATATATTTCAACCGAGTTGTCAAGCTGTGGAATGCTTACCTGAGACGGACCTCAAACTTTCCACCTACACTTTGAAAAAGAAGCTGAAATCCTTTTTCTGGGAATATTTCATAAATATGCACTTGGCACTATCTTTGTCCATGCAGTAAATGTTTTTCATTACCATCTCCAATTAACTATTCTCACCTATAAGGCTACCAGCAGCTCTTGCTGGTAAGCCTTCAGCACACTCTCATCCTTTGTACATTATTTTCATGCTACTATACAGTGCTGTAAAATCATATATAATAATAATATAATAATAATACATGTAATAATAATATTGTAAGGCATTGTGTGGCGAGGAGCAATATATACATTTTTAAACATTGATTTGAAATCCCAGTATCTTTAGATCACATTGCCTATTCAAAGCATATATAGCTGCAAACCTAAAACTATACACTGATCTAGATGTAGCTGTGACGATTAAGTCTGTTATCCGTGACGATTATTTCCAGTTTAGAACTTGTGGCGATCATTTCCATTTTAGCATAGCAAGTCGACTTCATTCTTTATATCAGCTATATAAACATGGAAAGGTGGAGTGTAGAAGCTTTACCTGAACCTTGTCGATCGTGGTAACGCCGCAATGAAAGTAAGAAATAGGATTTTAAACAGGAATATTTTTAATGCATAGCTATATAGTTAGCTTTAATATGGTATAGTAACAGAGAATTCAAAAACTGTCTGAGCGACTTAGCCAGGGGTTTTTTGTGCTGATATCAGTTGATGCTGGTTCTATGCTGGTTCTATTGTCTGTGGGTTTGGTGGAGTTGATAGTTCTAAGCCAGGAAAAGAATGGCATGTTGGTAATGAAAATTGTAGTAACTGATGGCAAAAACATGTCCAGTATTCATGGCTAGTTATTATCACAAGTTTTCTCTCGTGTGCCCCTCATGTGTGTGCCTCCCTTATCTCCACAAAGTAACCATTCGTTTATATGTTTCACACACACACACACACAATTATTCTCTTCTACCAGTGCAAGATGCTGTCATCATCCAGCTCATCCAATATAGCTTACAGGAATGGAAGGAATGGATTGTTAAGTTTAATTCCGACTTAAGATCGGTTCACAATATGACTAATGGCAATCCGTTCATTGAATCCATTTCCGTTGCGTGCATTGCACAGTCCTTTCTGTTGCGTGTATGGTTCACAATATTGCGTTGAGTCCATTGAATCCACTGCGTTTGAACCTTGGATTGAACTACAATTGATAGCAGACTAGAAGTGACGGGTTGGAATTGGGTTTTCTATTGGTTCTCAGGAGGCTTCTGTCTTCACCTTTGACATCTTAGAGTACTGTTGTGCAGTCTGGGATCCTTCTGCTGTAACACTCACAAGAATATTGGAAGCAGTTCACTGCCTTGCAGCAAGGTTGTGCTCTATGAGCTGGTCTGGTAGATGAGAATCAACTCCACACCTTAGTTAACCAGGTTCTCATCAGAAGAGGTAGAAATTGATGCTCCTCCCTTTTCACCCCCATTCCAGAACTCGGCATTCCTTTCCATTTATCTCTCCCTTTGTTCGAATACTTTTACATTAGTTGTCCTTTTCTATTGGTGTAGTTAACCTGTGGAATAAGTCTTGCTAATATTACTGTTCGTACTAATTCAGTTTTTATATGTTTACTGTCTCACCATTTTACTTAAAATTGCTATATCACTTTTTCTCCTATTAATTATTACTATTTCTAACTGCCTTGTTCACTTTTGTTTGATCTCTCGATCATCCTGACATGGCATTAAATTGCTACTAGTCCAGCCTGTCCTATGCATTCAACATATTTGATTTGAGTAGAAAGGGAAAGGAAGATATGTGTGTGTGTGTGTAATCTGTGTCTTTCTTCTCTGCCAACAGCAGGTCGAGTATTATAATCTGCTACATGAAACGAGGCCATCTGACCCATAGTAACAATTCAGCTACTCAAGATGTAAGGAAGGTTTAACCTTGATATCAGCACTCATATATCCAGCCTAGAATGATGTTCTGGCATAGATTGTAAATATGCCATCTATGAAAGATAAAACCAGCTGCATCACTAGCTGTATAGCTGGCAATAGCTGGCTAGTTACCTGGCTAGCCATTTCATTCCAGGTATTTTCTTTTGCCCTGACCTCATTTGAGACTTGCCAGAGAGAGGTTTGGAAAGCTCACCGCTTCTATCGAGATGTCATTGAAAGAGTGTAAGGTTCAACACATGATATGTTCTAGGATTCTGGTTGGTCCGATGCAATGGATTGGATGCTGATGTTAGATCCGTAGTCCATTACATTGTACCAGTTCACATTATCAGTGCAATGAATCCTGAAGCAGTGGATCTCATTAGGTCTGTCGGCCACCTTCATGGCCAGAGGTTAGGAATCCCCCCTTCAGACTCAACGTGACATCTTTTTCAGAAGCTCTCGGTTGCATTTTAGAGAGGAGGAATTGCTGCTCTTTAGGCCAATAATGTCCCCATCTTTCCCTTCCCCCGACACTGATGGTGTCTCCTAGTTTGAACATTCCCTATATAGTATACTTATAAAGTTATATTTTATTATCGATGTATTTTACATCAGAAGGACAGAGCGTATGCAATGGATTGTTTTGCATCATATTGTGAACCGGCCTCCCCTCTTCATCAACATTATCCAATGTTGTCACAATAAATCTTCACAGTCAATATTGAGAATGTTTGAACTGGTTCTTGTCCAAACCTTGCACCACTTTGGAATCTGTAAGGAATACATAATTCTTAGCTACTTCTCCATATCATTGTGCATTAGTCATTTACAATGTATAATGTTAGGCCTGCATCTTTGCTTGCAGCAGGATGATTTGCTAGAGCAATGTGGTCTAGCAATACTACGATCTCAAGCTTGTTGTTTGGTTATTATTAGTATTATTTATTATTATTATTATATAATAAGTAGTAGTTTATCTTTTTATCGTTTTTGTTAGAAACAGGAAACAGATAAATATAATAATAATAATAATAATAATAATAATAATAATAATAATAATAATATAATAAACAATAACAAAAACAACAAAGTCAAGGAGGCTGAGATAGACCCAGGGGCCCCAAACTGCTGCAGCATTCTCCCTCTGTAAAAAAAAAATTTTTTTTTTTAATAATCCTCTCCATTGCACATTTGCTCGCCATCAAGGGCATTGTTCAGAGGTATGGAGAAGAAGTTAATTCAAGAAGACAAATTTGCATGAGCACAAGACTCAAATCTGGTCCATGGTTGTTGTGTGTTTTTTGGAGTGGGGGGTTCTGGGATATATTTTTCCCACTAAGGTAGGATGGTTGCAGTACATGATCACTGCAAGGACTGCCTAAAATAACAATTTCAAATCACAATAAGAGGATCATTGCTAACGGATTAAATCTCAGGGACGTGAGATATAGATCATTAATGTTCTGCTCCTATCTAGGTATCAGAGATGCCCAGTACATGGAGCAAGTCCAGCTAGAGCTACTTCAAAGCAAATGAAGTTGAGGAGAAAAGGAAATGTACACATGTGCTATTGATAGTCATTAGAACTACAGCATCATTAGAAGCCTGCTCCTGTACTTCCCAGGGATAAGACTTTCACGAGTTGGAGACTGCCTTGAGGGCTAAATTTTTTTCACACTGTAAAAACGGAAGTGCAGGCACCAAAAATCTTCTATAGTGTGCTACTATAGTGGTGTGCTATAGTGGTGTGCTATACAACCTATTGATATTGTGGTGGTGTATCATACATACCAGTGTATTATTCCCATGATGTGCAGTACACACCATCACCTTGTCACATAGCTACCTGTTAATCGAAGTAAAATCCATAAGTTAGACATTGGGACTGAGATGATGCTATATCTATTGCAGTATGCTTCTCTTTGAAAATTACGAAGTTATCAGCTAATGTTAGAGTGCATATATATATATACCACCTTTTATCAGTCGGTGATTGCAAATCGACTAAGTAAGCTTGATTTGGGCTAAAGGAAGTAGGAAGTAATTGACTATGCTTGTACAGCATGCTTCAATGCAACTAGTTGTCAATAGTGTATTTATATTTATTTGGCATCGATGACTTTTTTTCCTCCAAGTCCATGGACCATGTTATTTATTTTCAGCAACAGGCTTTACTCGAGCATCCACTCTTACAGGCAACTGACAAATATGTCAAAAAATTCGAGTAAATTTTATCAAGCTAACTAAACTCTATCTGCATGCGTTGTCTAAAATTTGTTAGCTAGTTAGTAACTACTGCATAGCTGTATATGTAGTCATACTCACAGCATATTTATCTTACGATAATGATTTATTTCCTGGTGGTGAAGCACTGTCTCAAGTGGAGCCTGCAATTGGTGCATGTTCTGTCTCGTCTGTAAGCAATGACTTGTTTGTTTCTTGAAAAATATTTAACCATCTCACCAAAGATTTCTGGTCTTGAAGAGCATTTTGTGCCACACAGGTTTGTAAGCTCCCCATTCAAGTTAAGTAAGAGTTCTTTTGGTTACTCTTTGCTTAGAGCCTTTAGTATATTATATGCTTAACGATGAAAAGTGGGCAAGTTTTGTGCTCTCTTTGGAATGGTTTGAAATTTAAAACCTGGAGTGCAAGGTTAAGAAATCATAGCACAAAGTCAGTTATGCATAACTTCAACGCTGATGGCCGAAAAGTTTTTAAAGATTATGCAATCAAAACAGAGTCGATACATGAGGAGTTAAATTCAGTTGTGGTTACTCAAGTAGAACGTAACAAGAAGAACCTGCATCCTTAATTAAAAATCATTTTATTCTGTGGCCAACAAAAATAGGTCATTGAGAATCAGTCTCTTCAAAGGATCCTGGTAATTTCAGAGCCTTGTTGAGGTTTCAAGTGAAGAGTTTGCTCAAAGAACACCTTGAAGAAAAGCACATAAGAATGTTAACTTACACATCTTAAAAGTACAATTCAAAATGATCTGATAAATGTTACTGGCAAATGAATTCAGAATACAAACTTTAACTAAAGTTTTTTCTGAAAGTAAACTGTTTTCAATCATGGCAGACGAAGGCATTGATCACTCTTTAAAAAAAGAGCAGATGTTAATTAACATTTGATGTGGATAGTAACATTCAAGAATTATTTCTCTGATTTATAGAATGTGACCACAACACTATAGTGGGGAGCAATTGGGACTATTGAGAAGATCTGTCTTAGTGGAGGTGTATGTAGAGGCAAGGATATGATAGTGCTGGAAATATGCCCCATGAAGTTGCGAGCAGTTGCATGCTAGGTATCCTAAAGCTGTCTATTGTTACTATGCATCATCCAAATTACTCATGCAGGTGATGACTTCAATTAGCAATGTAGCTAACTTATAACTACTCATCCAAACAGCAAAAGTCTTTGGAGGATCGAGTATTCGATTTCAAAACCATCAAAGTTGCTTCGCTTTGTAGGACCGGTTGGGTGAGTAGAGGAGTCAATGCCTTTACCAGCAGCTTAACTGTAGTATTACAAAAAAGGAGATCATTTTGAGTATGTGGACCACATTTAGCTTGTAATTACCTTAAAGCAATTCCAATCAAATGCAGAGACTTTTCATCAAGACACTTTCAAGCAAGCTGAGGATGTTGCTCAAAGGATTAATGTTTCTGATGTATATCAAACCACATGTTTTCAGAAGCTAAGTCCATCGCCAGAACATTTACCCTTGGCATCACCAGCACTATCTACCGAGCAGCAGGTGAGAGAGCATTCCCTGATTAATCTTAAAATCCCACTACTTGATAACGTAATAGGATGTTTACAAGACAGATTCTGTGATGGTCAAGGACCTGTTTTGAAGGAGACTTTGTTGCTTTCTTCATCTGTTGTTCCAGTACCAAACTGGAGAGTGTTCTGCATCCATTTTTACTTTGTTGCTTTCTTCATCTGTTGTTCCAGTACCAAACTGGAGAGTGTTCTGCATCCATTTTTGCAGAACTACACCTTTGGAACAAATGTAGACAGAGAAATGGTGTGTGGTGGTTTGTGGAACAGGTATCCGCTTAGATTTCTAATGGAAGAAATCTTCAACTATATTAGTGAAGTTAAACTGAGTAGGAATCGATTTCCTCTTTTATGCCATGTCATTATTGCTATTATTAAGTAGAAGTTCCAGAAGAGCAGCTGCTTGGTATATATGACTCGTCAATTGTGATGAGATACTCATTAGATGGTCAAGAAATGAAATAGCAATATTCCCAACCATTTATGTCTTCAATGGTTTAAGAAGAGGGACTTCACTGCATATGTGCACAAGTCTGCCAATTCCTTAGAGAACACCCACTCTGGAAGTGTTTTACAAAAGAATGTTAACTCTTCATCTGATAATGTAATTTCTGATGCATGTAATGCAGCATGAAATCTGGATGGTTAGGTTCAGTGAGTGGCCTGCACAATGAGTGAGTGTAAGGTGCCTTTGATTGCCGCTCACAAATTCGTGCTTGAACACACAGCTTTTGCACCAACTCATTTAGGCATAAAAAAATATCCTGTTTGTAACGTTAACAACTGAGTCAATTGATTCAAAAAAGATTTATCTCTACATGTCTTTTGAATTGGAAGGAAACTCTACCTCAGCATCACTTTGTTCGAAGCATCTTGGTACTCTGCACCTTCTGGGAAGTGTTGGTTCTTTATATATCAAACAGAACTCAACTCTTCTCAACTTTTTCCCAAAACAAGTTGAAATTGGAGTCTGATTGCATAAACGCAAGTGTCTTCAGAGTAAGCATTGCAATGTCCCAAGCTCGTGTACTAGACAACTCGGGTTGTGTAGAGTCTGGCTGAGTTTGAGTGTATGTTGAAGAACATTTACTGACAGTAACAAACAAACCAGAGACCATCTGATTTCATATGCCCTGAATCCTAGCTTTCGATTTCTTTATTTGAAGTATTTTGGAGGAATCCATCCCACAATTGCATAAGATGTTTTTAGTTAGAAATAATACTTGTAATAGCTTCAGCTGTAACTACATCTAATGAGACACATGATTCGAATAGAACGAGAACCACTCCCTATTTCTTCCTAATTTGGTTAAAGCATGCATATGTAGCAGTTCGCTTTGGAGAAAACTTGATAAGTTTCACAAGCTCAATACAATCATTCAATGAGGCAGAATTGTGTCATTAACGTTCATATTCAGAGCAAGCAATGTTGAAAAACAGCCTTCAACTCAATCTGCTGGTAACACCTCGCGTGCCTGCCATAATTCTGCAACTATCATAACACTGACCACGGATCTTTACAGTGGGTATTGAAAGCAAAGCAGAATGCCCTCGATTGCTGCAACAATACTGTCAGGAGTATATAGTACAAGAAGAAAGATAGTACATTCCAAGAAATTCTTCACTAACTTCTATGTCATCGTTGATTCATCGTTGATTCACCTGCCGTAATTCTATTTCTTGTTGGCAGTTTCAAGGGGAGGTTAATGAATTTTAACTAAAATTGTTTTCGCAACAGTATTGGACAAGATTTGTAGTGTCTTATTTTAATTTTCATGTAATTCTCCAACTCTTGTGTAGCATATATTTCCAGTGTGGATTGCCCTCTGCCCTGAGATGAAGCAATTGGAATCCACTTTTTTGTCACTTCATGGTGCTAGACTTTGTCAAGCTAACTAACGAATGCGTGATAATACATATCCCTTGCAATTGCCTTCAGTTGCCTTCTCTCTGGTGAATAACACTCGGGATTTGCTTACATCTGATGTAGTCTTGGTTGAAGCTTCAACAACCTCACAATGTGTTTTTGAGAGGAATTAAGATAAATTAATGAATATGGGAACGTTATTACTTACAAAGGTAGATGAAGCATTATGGCTGGTTTAGATCCTCTTCAAACTAATTGTCACTATCATTAAAGTTGGTTTTTCTCTCTCTCCTTTGATACACACATGGCATAAATTGACATCCTTGGATTCATCGTAATGAAGGGAATGCCTTGAAGTAAACCAGTCATGTTTGAAATTGAAAAACACAGTCTTTTTCTTTCCATATACCCTTTTGTGAAATTTGAAAGGTTGTGATGACATGTACTCAGAGCTTGTTGCTAAGTCAGCAGACTTAATTATCAGGCATGCATGGTACAATTTGTTGATGTGTTAATATAATCATAATAGGTGTTATATGTTCAGATAAGGATTTTGAAATTGCTTGCTTCGTGTAAAAACCTTAAAACCTGTCCTATCACCCAGTCCTTCCATTGTAGATGCACTACCACATCCCTGACCACAGCCAAGATTCTCCAAGGTTGTTAAAATTGCATTTCTATACCTTACAAACAGCTACAAATTCATGTTGCATTCACCGTCGATAAAGTGAAGACAAATTGGCAACTGCTCTTACAATATGACAGCTCACTTCATCAGCTAGAATGGAAGAGAAAATGACTGCCTTAACCTTAGAATCAATGCCAGACAGAATTAAATCATGGCCAGTGACACCGACAATGGCATTTTATGTCGAGGGAGAAATATACATTTTCATTTTTTTGCCTTTGAACTTCATCTGTTGCAGCTTAGTCTTTAAGCAGTGCTAGAAAATTCTAATTACTCTGGATAATTTCTATATCACCTCAAAATGGAAGCCAGAGTCTAGAAAGGAATACTATAGAGCTCGCACCATTTCACAGATAAGTAGGATTATCCATTGTCGCCTCAGCATCTTGAAGGCATTCTCGAAGATAGCTAAGTATTTAAGGCATTGATAAAACGTAGATGGATTAAGGCCTACTTAATTCATCATTCATCCCTTCTCTCTTGGCATAAGAAAGAGAAGTGAACGTGGTCCACAAAATACAGCATCTAACTTGGGACAGCATAAGAGCCGGGGATATTTTGAGTCAAGAGGCATTATATTAACAAGATTCTCACAAACAGGTTGGTTAGACACTGGGTGGCTCCACCTGATGATAAAGTCAAGTATACCTTTCTCACCATTGGAAGATTATTCACTGCTTGACTTGGTAGAGTACCGATATCATTGAATGGTGGCAATGGTGAGTCAGATTACTCTGGAGTTGATGACTCTGAAGGATTAACATCTGGCATTGGTCTGGGTTTCTGAAATCAATCAATCAATACTTCACCTGTAAGAGAAGAAAACTACATGGCTACCATTGTCCTCTTGAGCTTTCCTTTTACTAAAGCAGCATCAATGTCTGCTGACTGACGCTGATGCTTCATTCCTCGTCTTATACTAACTTGAAATGACTAACTATGTGGTTGTGCGAGTCACTTAGGAGTTACAGCATGTAGGTGACAACCACAAAAAATGTCTTAGCGGTGCCATGCTGTTCCATACTACACAGTCATTCTGAAAGACTTGGGAGGATTCGTGAAGTCTGTCATCACCAACTTGTCACATAGGAAACTGCTGGAGCAATGTGTTCTTGGGGCAACTCAGAATCAAGATGAGAGCATCTCCTGTCCCCTAAGACTGTGTTCTGTTCTCTGAGGTAGCTGTCAGTCTAGCTATACTCACCTTCACTATGGGATGGAAGGTTTTTTTTGGAGCATCTGGTTGGTTCTCCTCCAGGTGCTTTTGTTGTTAAGTTCATTGCATCAAGGAGAATGATAGGATGATGAAAGCTCAGCGGAAGACAGAGGACACGACACGACACAATGGCAGAGGAAGTTCCTAAGATCTGCAAATGTGGCTGCTGAGGAGGCCCACATGGCAGCACCTTTGATTCTAACTGGCTTTTTTTTTCAAAGTCATCCTCCACCTATTTTGAGGCTTTCTTTACAGAGGCCCAACACACTTTTTTTTTATACCCCCCCGCCCCCCAAAAAATGCTAAGAATACACTTCACTTTATTGAGTGAGGATTTTCAGCTGTAAAACAAGTTCCATATAATAATTATGTATTTCTATTTTGTGAATATTAAATTTCATTATATTTCTTTCTTATATTTATATTCAGGCTCAGCAAACTCAAGAAAGGTATACAAGTACAGAACAGGATAATTAGAGGCCATAAAAAGTTGCATTTTACCAAGCTATTTCATTGCAAACCCCCAAACCTCCATGTTCTTTAATGACCACTTATTCCTGCAATTCATTTCCCCCCTGTTTTTGGTGGTACGATCATAATGTTGCCACAGTTCACTTTTAAAGCTTGTTTTATATGCCATGTGAAAGCTCTTTTAGCTCTGTGATTTGAGCATTTCAGATTTTTGTCTTCTGAACGCATTGCCGAAGTATGGTGACTTGAAGAAGTGGCCTTTGGATTTTAATTGGTTTAGCTCAGCTCATGATGTGGCCTTGGAAAACTAATTTCCTTCCACTCATATCACAGCAGAGTGCTTTGACAAACCACATGCCTATAGGCCTTGTTAATACTCCTGTTCCAGATAAGAGAGTGCAATTTTTGGTGTACCTTCTATATATATAAGAAAATGAAAATGTGCCAATGAGGACATTATTTGAAATCACACAGAATGAGCAATACTTGGACACCAAAGTTACCTGCATAGAGGAAAGGGGAAACGTTGGGGGTGATTACTAATTATTATCCCCCTAATTTTTATCCTCCTTAATTTTTTACTAAAAATTAATGATCAAATGACTTGAGATCATTTGCAAATTAATATAGCAGCTTGATATTCAAATCCTCTTCAGGTAAGTAATGGATATTTTCAACATTAATTTGCACCGCAGCTGAGATAGCATATATCTGTCTGCAACCTTCAAGAACGAAAACCTTTATCTATATTAATTACCAATGTAGCCGGGTAAAGTATAATTTCTAAAGTAATGTTTGCGAGTCTATATATACTCGATATCAGTAGTAACGCGTCAATTCAGCATACTATTTAGCGCGAGTCTTTTTACATGGGAATTAACAGGAAGTATTGCTATGGTGTGTGTCTACACTGCCCCTCGCCAACGTGCGATTTATAGGTCCAGGAATCCCACCTGAAGCCCTGCGTCATTAGGAAACTTATATATAGTACTCGTAGTAGTGACAAATCTGAGTCAGATTGTTCGTCGTTACCCTCGAAGAAAATGCGCAAGATGATGTGTCTATGTCTCTTCTTTCTGGCGTCCAGTTTGCTAGTGGATCTCTCTCAATGCAGAGCATCGTGGATGTTCCAGCTCTCTGATGACTCTGTAAGTTTTGATGTTTAGGGATCATATTATGTTGGAAGAGATTGATTAGCTAACTTTCTGCTTCAGGTGCAGTGCCCTATTACTGGGCTACAATTTGCCAGGGCCTACTCGGCCTTGGTGGAGGACATGGCTATATCTGATCCTGAGACTGGAGAGTACTGCAGTGCATCTGTGGATGAAGGTTAGCAGACGAAGAAAAAATTTGCATGTTAAATTATGACGACTGACAACACTGACTTAGTTTGGAAACAACTAAAATAAGATAATTGTTTCTGCTACAATAGTAATCAATGTAGCTATATAAACAGAATTTACTTCAAGGAATTGGCATTACTATAAACTTTTGTCTATGTTAAAACATTGTTTAACTCCAATCAGTCCTTTTGGCATGACAAGTAATTGTCCACCCAAAAATATATCTTTTATTAGGAGTTCATTTTGTTCTATTTTAGTGAGCACAGCAGCAGGTCTTGGCTGTTTACCGCACTTTATTGATGTAGCCACAGAGTGATGTTTATGCATAATTATAGTACAGCCAATAAGCCAATATTGTGTAACATCAATTGGAGTAAGATTTATCTTATTTAGAAGGGAAAAATCTCTCTCTCATTTTTACACAAAAAAATTGCTTTTATATGATTTTAGATGGTAACAATTATCAAGATTACGCCATTTGTGAGACTCTTCTCAGTTTCTCTCAGCGTCTCATCGTTGGCCTGAATACCACAAAGTATTGCTGTCTTCTCAACAGCTCTAGCTGTGAGGATTCCAGCTCTGACACGGACAACCAGATGGTGGATAGAACTAAGGGTACGTGCATCACATGATGTGTGCATGGAGATCACATGATGAGTTACTAGTGTATTGTAGTTAGGACTGTCTCTCTCTATATATATATACTGTGTATGTTTTAAATTAATATCCCAAATGGCAAGGTTTTTCCACTTCACTTTTTACTATATAGCTCGGGGGGGGGGGGGGGGGGGGGGGGGGTTTAAGAAAGAAATAGAAAAGAAAAAAATCACTGTCACAACTGCTGAAATCGGTGGGTGTCCAATAGTTTGAATTCAGACAAATATTTCAAAGGATATTTTCACGATGTTTAGTGGACACACATCACACTGTGTTGCTTGCTGATGTAAAATTGTGTGTGTCCATTCTCCCATGTATATACTAGACACATTGCAATCATTTCTCCCTCTAGCCTATGGCTATGGGACTCTGATGGTGATACTCCTGAGTCTCCTGTCTCTACTGGGAATCGTGGTCCTCCCTCTCCTCAGAGAAAACACAAAGTTAGGACGCTACTATGAGCACTTCAACTTGTTCATGATCTCCCTCGGCACGTCTGCTCTCTTCAGCGATGCAGTGTTGCATCTCTTACCTCAGGTCTGATAAATAGGAGGTTGCAATGGTAACATTTTACAATGGTGCATGGTGGGTGGAGTAGGGGGGATGGTGGAGGGAGGGTGCGAGAGGGGGAGGATGAGGAGTGAGAGGATGTGATAATGTGGAGGAGCAAGGAAGAGGGAAAAGGGAATCATAGAGCAAGACAACAGCAAATATATCAGCATGATTTATCTACTCCAAATGATATTCACCTGCCAGTGATATATCACTTGGTTAACATCACCTCAGCTCTGTATGTACTCAGTCTCTAATGAAGATAAAGGATAATGAAGTGGACACAGCAGACATCACTTAGAATAACGTGTTATAAAAGCGTGGCCATGTCTTGTGCATTCAGTTCTGTGTTTGTCTATTGTTTGTAAATGTTGTAAGCCTGAGCCACAACAGCTTGAATGCTTGTTGAGGCAGAAACCTGAACACAAGACAGATAGGTGACTGGTGTTTTGTTTAATTTCAAATTCACAGCCAGAGCATGCTTAATGTTTACAGACAACTTGCTGCATATACCATGCAATAATCAGATCAAGTTTATTGCAGATGCTTTAAAAAGAAAGTGGTAGTGATTAACATAATCTTGCTGGCACCCAAAAGTGTATCACTTAATCATTTATTAATTAAGTCACCTGATCAGCAAAAGAGTGTGTATAGTCACTTGTTAATTGAAAAATTGATACAAAGTGCAATTAGTGATGGAGAAAAGTGATAATGGACCAATGATAAAGAAATAAGGATAAAGAGAAAAGTGAAATAGACTACTGTATAGTTGGTGATGATGACTAACCAAAGGATTTACGGTAAGAAATATTCGCAGGCTCCTTTGTTGTACCTATTCATAGATTGGAATCTTTACCATGAAAATTAAGCACCTTGAAAATATCTCTCTGTTTTGAGGAATGCATAGTGATTTTAATGGTGTGGCATATTCCAGCCAAGTTTAGAAAATTTGTTAGGGAAAGATGAGGAAAAGGGAGAAGATTATTCATGTCCCTCCTATTTCCTCGTATGATTTCCTCGTATGACTGCAATAATTCCATGTGAGATGTTGTCCTTGTGTTTGTCTTTATGGAACAGACATTTGGCATGGAGCATCATCACTACCAGGTCTACTATCAGCAGGATATAGCAGAGGAGGAACGATGTGAAATGACTGTGCTGTGGAAGGCGTGTGCGGTAGTGGGGGGCATGTATCTCTTCTACTTGTTTGAGCTTCTCCTCTGTGGGTTGACAGGACAAAGTCACAGTCACGAGGTCAATGTAAGTGTCTCACTTGGACAAGTAGTGGTGTCCTTGTGTAGGATTCAAAAGTTGTTGCACACACTATTTTCTGATAGTCATACTGTTTGTGTCCTTATCGAGATATTGTTAACCTACTTCAACCTGCCTCCACCCAGTGTGTTGTTGGTCCAGTGTGTGTCCCCATAGAGCTATTGCTAACCTACTTCAACCAGCCTCCATCCAGTGTGGTGTTGGTCCAGTGTGTGTCCCCATAGAGCCATTGCTAACTTACTTCAACCTGCCTCCACCCAGACTAATATTGATCAGTGTGTGTCCATGCCATAATTCACCAACCAGGAACCTTTTTTATTACTTAGTCTCACTACTGAATTGCCTGGCTATAGCATTGAAGTCACCTATGTGCCTCTGGGCACATCATATGTCGTGCGTCATCATGAGTATCCGTGCACGCATAAAGGCGGGGAAAACCACAATATTTGGTCCATGGGGGAAAAACCTCACTGCCCACATGGCAACACATTATTTGCATTCTTTCTAAGAAGCTCGAGAGAATGCCAACCCAACAATCGAACTACACGAGAGAAATGTGGGGAACAGATCGAGGAGACGGCGAGGGAACCTACGGGAACAAAGGTTGGGAGGGCGCCTTCTAGCCACATAGCGCAGACTACATATACAGTTAATTAGTCGCCACCATTTTATCCAATTCTTTGAGAATCACGGCTTCGTATTGTCTAGACCTTGAATGTTAACAATTGTCCTTTAAGGCTGCAGACTTGTAGAACTTTCATGTCTCTGACAAGATAATTACAAGGTCTTGTAGAACATGGTAATCTGTCTTCAAATGTCACTACTATCAGCATGCATATCGTTATAGCCTTCACACTGACATAAGTGGGAGGTGATTGTTGCATTCCAACTCCAGTTGGGTGGCTTCTGATGTAGCAGTCCAGCTAGACATGTAGTGAGTTATGTAGCTTTCTATTTTATTCAAGGGGTTTGAAAGAACATCCCCTATGGAATTTTGCTTGGTGCTGGTCAACCCAGTGTGATGTTGGTCCAGTGTGTGTCTGCCATTGCTAACCTACTTCAACCTGCCTCCACCCAGTGTGGTGTTGGTCCAGTGTGTGTCCCCATAGAGCTATTGTCAACCTATTCAACCTGCCTCAACCCAGTGTGGTGTTGGTCCAGTGTGTGTCCCCATAGAGCTATTGTCAACCTACTTCAACCTGCCTCCACCCAGTGTGGTGTTGGTCCAGTGTGTGTCCCCATAGAGCTATTGCTAACCTACTTCAACCTGCCTCCACCCAGTGTGGTGTTGGTCCAGTATGTGTCCCCATAGAGCTATTACTAACCTACTTCAACCTGCCTCCACCCAGTGTGGTGTTGGTCCAGTGTGTGTCCCCATAGAGCTATTGTCAACCTACTTCAACCTGCCTCCACCCAGTGTGGTGTTGGTCCAGTGTGTGTCCCCATAGAGCTATTGCTAACCTACTTCAACCTGCCTCCACCCAGTGTGGTGTTGGTCCAGTGTGTGTCCCCATAGAGCTATTGTCAACCTACTTCAACCTGCCTCCACCCAGTGTGATGTTGGTCCAGTGTGTGTCCCCATAGAGCTATTGTCAACCTACTTCAACCTGCCTCCACCCAGTGTGATGTTGGTCCAGTGTGTGTCCCCATAGAGCTATTGCTAACCTACTTCAACCTGTCTCAACCCAGTGTGGTGTTGGTCCAGTGTGTGTTCCCATAGAGCCATTGCTAACTTACTTCAACCTGCCTCCACCAAGTTTGATTTCCTCCACCCAGTGTGATTAGGAATATACATTTTTTAATTTATATTTCAGTACCAAAACATAATCTGCCACAAGTGGTTCTACAACATTTTGGGTTTAGAAGGAGGGGAGAAGATAACTACCCTTAATAGGGAGGGTTCTGGGGGCCTCCCCCAAGAATTAACTTTCTCTGAGATGGGCAATTTTGGATTCAATTGAAGTGAAAATGTAGTTAATGGGTCACAAGGTTGAGGAAAGCACCCTATAGTAGTTGCTACATAGCCATGATATAATCAGTCAAGTTGACTTGCACAATATACTGGACCAGCATGTATAGGCCTATAGTAGTTGCTACATAGCCATGATATAATCTGTCAAGTTGACTTGCATAATACTGGACCAGCATGTAAAGGCCTATAGTAGTTGCTACATAGCCATGATATAATCAGTCAAGTTGACTTGCACAATATACTGGACCAGCATGTATAGGCCTATAGTGGTTGCTACATAGCCATGATATAATCATGATGTGCACAATACAGGACCAGCATGTAGATGCACTAGGTGTTGGTTGTAAAAGTGCTGTCAGCAGCTACACACCCTGTCAGCAATATCTAGCTTTTCTTTCATTAAGGCAAGGAGCTAAGCTTAGGTGCTTTGTGATTTTGTGATTTTGAAGGCAAGCCATAAGCAATTTTTTTTAATTCATTTTTTTTTATTTGTAATTTAAAATAAGAGGGCAGCACTTATAATAAAATAATTTAAAAAAACAGCATTAATAATAAAAATAATAAAAGAAATTTTTTTTTAAGTGTTGATAGGAAGGGGGGAGGGGTGGAGGGGGGGGGATCAATAACAGAGTTATTGTGGGCCAAGGGTGCCTCATACTGATGCAGTATTGCCTCTCTGTATCATCATAGACAAATGTTGAAGTAAGTACCTCCTGGAGTTCAAATCTCTGGTTGATGTACATACCAATTCCTTGACAAAGGATCGCACCTCTGGCCCCAACATACCAAACATCTCTACCGCAAAGGAAACAAAAAAGTGGTTGTTCTTGAGGTGTGCGCACTTTGTCTTCTTCATATATATGTATGTATATAGACACACACATATATATTATATATATATATATATATATAGCAAAGTAACTATCTACTAATGCTGAATTAGCTTTTTGATTTTCAAAACTTTTAAGACTAGGGAACCTGAACTTATGGGGGGGAGGGTTCCCAGTGCACATCCCTTTTGGTATGAAACACTATAGTGGTGATCTTTTCTGTGACAGTATTGTGAAAGGTCTATAGCATGTGTGCTACGTCTACTGGCATTGAGCATTGAGAGACCTGAATTGATCTTCACAGTATATCACACTGAACCCTCGCTCACTGAGAAACAAGTTTGCTGAAACCATCAGACAAAGAAGTTGTACAGGTAGCAGTGGTGGACAGGTAGCAGTGGTGTACAGGCAGCAGTGGTGTACAGGCAGCAGTGGTGTGCAGGTAGCAGTGGTGTACAGGCAGCAGTGAGTGGTGTACAGGCAGCAGTGGTGTACAGGTAGCAGTGGTGTACAGGCAGCAGTGGTGTGCAGGTAGCAGTGGTGTACAGGTAGCAGTGAGTGGTGTACAGGCAGCAGTGGTGTACAGGCAGCAGTGGTGTACAGGTAGTAGTAGTGTGCAGGTAGCAGTGGTGGTACAGGTGGCAGTGGTGTGCAGGTAGCAGTGGTTGTGTAGGTAGCAGTGGTGTACAGGTAGCAGTGGTGTACAGGCAGCAGTGGTGTACAGGTAGCAATGGTGTACAGGCAGCAGTGGTCGTACAGGCAGCAGTGGTCGTACAGGTAGCAGTGGTGTGCAGGCAGCAGTGGTTGTACAGGTAGCAGTGGTGTACAGGCAGCAGTGGTCGTACAGGTAGCAGTGGTTGTGCAGGTAGCAATGGTTGTACAGGTAGCAGTGGTGTACAGGTAGCAGTGGTGTACAGGCAGCAGTGGTGTACAGGCAGCAGTGGTGTACAGGCAGCAGTGGTGTACAGGCAGCAGTGGTGTGTAGGTAGCAGTGGTGTGCAGGTAGCAGTGGTGTACAGGCAGCAGTGGTGTACAGGTAGCAGTGGTTGTGCAGGTAGCAGTGGTGTACAGGTAGCAGTGGTGTACAGGTAGCAGTGGTGTGCAGGTAGCAGTGGTGTGTACAGGTAGCAGTGGTGTACAGGTAGCAGTGGTGTACAGGCAGCAGTGGTGGTACAGGCAGCAGTGGTGTACAGGTAGCAGTGGTGTACAGGTAGCAGTGGTGTGCAGGTAGCAGTGGTGTGTACAGGTAGCAGTGGTGTACAGGTAGTAGTAGTGTGCAGGTAGCAGTGGTGTGTACAGGTAGCAGTGGTGTGCAGGTAGCAGTGGTGTACAGGTAGCAGTGGTGTGCAGGTAGCAGTGGTGTGCTGGTAGCAGTGGTTGTACAGGCAGCAGTGGTGGTACAGGTAGCAGTGGTGTACAGGTAGCAGTGGTGTACAGGTAGCAGTGGTTGTGCAGCTAGCAGTGGTGTACAGGTAGCAGTGGTGTGCAGGTAGCAGTGGTGTACAGGCAGCAGTGGTGTGCAGGTAGCAGTGGTGTACAGGTAGCAGTGGTGTGCAGGTAGCAGTGGTGTGCTGGTAGCAGTGGTTGTACAGGCAGCAGTGGTGGTACAGGCAGCAGTGGTGTACAGGTAGCAGTGGTGTACAGGCAGCAGTGGTGGTACAGGTAGCAGTGGTGTACAGGCAGCAGTGGTGTGCAGGTAGCAGTGGTTGTGCAGGTAGCAGTGGTGTACAGGCAGCAGTGGTGTACAGGCAGCAGTGGTGTGCAGGCAGCAGTGGTTGTACAGGTGGCAGTGGTTGTGCAGGTAGCAGTGGTTATGCAGGCAGCAGTGGTGTACAGGTAGCAATGGTTGTGCAGGTAGCAGTGGTGTACAGGTAGCAATGGTGTACAGGTAGCAGTGGTGTACAGGTGGCAGTGGTGTGCAGGCAGCAGTGGTGTGCAGGCAGCAGTGGTGTGCAGGTAGCAGTGGTGGACAGTTAGCAGTGGCTGTACAGGTAGCAGTGGTGGTACAGGTAGCAGTGGTGTACAGGCAGCAGTGGTTGTGCAGGTAGCAGTGGTTGTGCAGGCAGCAGTGGTTGTGCAGCTAGCAGTGGTGTGCAGGTAGCAGTGGTTGTGCAGGTAGCAGTGGTGTACAGGCAGCAGTGGTGGACAGGTAGCAGTGGTGGACAGGTAGCAGTGGTGTGCAGGTAGCAGTGGTGTGTACAGGCAGCAGTGGCTGTACAGGTGGCAGTGGCTGTACAGGTAGCAGTGGCTGTACAGGTAGCAGTGGCTGTACAGGTAGCAGTGGTGTACAGGTAGCAATGGTTGTACAGGTAGCAATGGTTGTGCAGGCAGCAGTGGTGTGCAGGTAGCAGTGGTGTACAGGCAGCAGTGGTGTGCAGGTAGCAGTGGTTGTTAGGTAGCAGTGGTTGTGCAGGTAGCAGTGGTGGTACAGGCAGCAGTGGTGTACAGGCAGCAGTGGTGTGCAGGCAGCAGTGGTGGACAGGTAGCAGTGGTGTGCAGGTAGCAGTGGTGTACAGGAAGCAGTGGCTGTACAGGTAGCAATGGTTGTGCAGATAGCAGTGGTGTACAGGTAGCAATGGTTGTGCAGGCAGCAGTGGTGTACAGGCAGCAGTGGTGTACAGGTAGCAATGGTGTGCAGGTAGCAGTGGTGTACAGGCAGCAGTGGTGTGCAGGTGGCAGTGGTGTACAGGTATCAGTGGTGTACAGGCAGCAGTGGTGTGCAGGTATCAGTGGTGGACAGGTAGCAGTGGTGTCCAGGTAGCAGTGGTGGACAGGTAGCAGTGGTGTCCAGGTAGCAGTGGTGGTACAGGTAGCAGTGGTGGACAGGTAGCAGTGGTGTACAGGTAGCAGTGGTGTGCAGGTAGCAGTGTTGTGCAGGCAGCAGTGATGGTACAGGTAGCAGTGGTGTGCAGGTAGCAGTGATGGTACAGGCAGCAGTGTTGTGCAGGTAGCAGTGGTGTACAGGTAGCAATGGTTGTGCAGGTAGCAGTAGTTGTACAGGTAGCAGTGGTGTGCAGGTAGCAGTGGTGTGCAGGTAGCAGTGGTGGACAGGCAGCAGTGGTGTGCAGGCAGCAGTGGTTGTGCAGGTAGCAGTGGTGTTCAGGTGGCAGTGGTGTGCAGGTAGCAGTGGTGTACAGGTAGCAGTAGTTGTACAGGTAGCAGTGGTGTGCAGGTAGCAGTGGTGTGCAGGTAGCAGTGGTGGACAGGCAGCAGTGGTGTGCAGGCAGCAGTGGTGTACAGGCAGCAGTGGTGTTCAGGTGGCAGTGGTGTGCAGGTAGCAGTGGCTGTACAGGTAGCAATGGTTGTGCAGGTAGCAGTGGTGTACAGGCAGCAGTGGTGGTACAGGTAGCAGTGGTGTGCAGGTAGCAGTGGTGTACAGGCAGCAGTGGTGTGCAGGTAGCAGTGGTGTGCAGGTAGCAGTGGTGTGCAGGCAGCAGTGGTGGTACAGGTAGCAGTGGTGGTACAGGTAGCAGTGGTGTGCAGGTAGCAGTGGTGTACAGGCAGCAGTGGTGTGCAGGTAGCAGTGGTGTACAGGCAGCAGTGGTGTGCAGGCAGCAGTGGTGTGCAGGTAGCAGTGGTGTACAGGCAGCAGTGGTGGTACAGGCAGCAGTGGTACAGGTAGCAGTGGTGTACAGGCAGCAGTGGTTGTGCAGGTAGCAGTGGTGGTACAGGTAGCAGTGGTGTGCTGGTAGCAGTGGTGGTACAGGTAGCAGTGGTGTGCAGGTAGCAGTGGTGTACAGGTAGCAGTGGTGTGCTGGTAGCAGTGGTGGTACAGGTAGCAGTGGTTGTGCAGGTGGCAGTGGTGTGCAGGCAGCAGTGGTGTACAGGTAGCAGTGGCTGTACAGGTGGCAGTGGTGTGCAGGTAGCAGTGGTGTGCAGGTAGCAGTGGTGTACAGGCAGCAGTGGTGTACAGGTAGCAATGGTGTACAGGCAGCAGTGGTTGTGCAGGTAGCAGTGGTGGTACAGGCAGCAGTGGTTGTGCAGCTAGCAGTGGTGTACAGGTAGCAGTGGTGTGCAGGCAGCAGTGGTGTACAGGCAGCAGTGGTGTGCAGGTAGCAGTGGTGTACAGGCAGCAGTGGTGTGCAGGTAGCAGTGGTGTACAGGTAGCAGTGGTGTGCAGGTAGCAGTGGTGTGCAGGTTGTTGCTTATATATTATAATGAAGATGAAGTTGTGTGTAATTACCCTTCAGTCGTTCTTGACACTGAACATAACTCATCACCAACTCACAGTCACGGCCACCAGTAGCTCCCAATCCCTTCAAGCCACACCAGATATCTCAACTTCCAATCTTCCCTAAACAGCGTCTCTTCTTCATTGATCTCATCATAGCAACTGCTTCATGGTCAGTGCCACTAGCACGGTCCATACTCAACTCATCACAAACAGTATTCCTGCAATTCCTTTTTACGATTTTTTGGGGGGGCGGGTAAAGGAACTTAAGTACACACCAGCTGCTCTGACGATCCGGCAAGTCCGGCTTTGGTCAGACCACTTCCAGTACACTCTTAATTTTAGGTGCATGCACGTTTTGATGCCAGCTAGCTATGAACAGCACCAGTGAACGATCGTTTAGTGCAAAGCATTGAGTGAGATCGTCTTTGCATTGCTCTTATCACAAGACTGACTAACTTGATGTTCACAAGGATTTAACAGACAAACTTACCTATTTCCTCGATTAGAGCTTGCCCTAGAATATAAATGCACCCTCGAATAGCAATAGCAGCAAGTCAGGAAATAAATAAAATGCAATAATTTATGCATGGCCAATGACCTTATAGGGAAGTGTGTATGTAGACAAGTATTTGGTTGATTTTGATAACTGCTACTGCAGTACTAAAATATTGTTAGCAATTGTGTGTACAGTACTACCGTGTTAATGTAAAATCACACCCAACCCACACCTACTTCCTGGCTTTAAAGTTGCCTGCACCTCTGGAACTTACCAGAGCTCTTATCAAATTCACCTGCACCCTCTCTGTGTGTCTGCTGAGTATACTTTCGGTGTGGTTTGCTGCACATTTCACTTGACATATCAGCCACATGGTGTAAGTCATGTGACAAGCACCTAAGGCACCAGCTCAGTTTGGTAATGGTCATCAATAGTTCAGAGCCAAGGTAGATTGAGGTAGTCACATGCAAGAGTATGCTTCATGAGCCTATCATCAAATATGACTAGCTACTGTTTCTAATATCACACAGGACTTAGCTATTTGTGGTCGCAAATTCTCTTGCTACTAATCTATATCTTATCATTTAACTAGCCGGATTGAGTTCCTGGCAACCATCTTTGTTTCCATAATGCCAAATAATACCCTTGTGTAGTTTTGGACTGTACCGACTTCAACTTGCCCCCACCCAGTGTGGCATTAGTCCAGTGTGTGTCCCCATAGAGCTATTGTCAACCTACTTAAACCTGCCTCCACCCAGTGTGGTGTTGGTCCAGTGTGTGTCCCCACAGAGCTATTGTCAACCTACTTTAACCTGCCTCCACCCAGTGTGGTGTTGGTCCAGTGTGTCCCCATAGAGCTATTGTCAACCTCAACCTGCCTCCACCCAGTGTGATGTTGGTCCAGTGTGTGTCCCCATAGAGCTATTGTCAACCTATTTAAACATGCCTCCACCCAGTGTGATGTTGGTCAAGTGTGTGTCCCCATAGAGCTATTGTCAACCTACTTCAATATGCCTCCACTCATGGTGGTGTTGGTCCAGTGTGTGTCCCCATAGAGCTATTGTCAACCTACCTCAACCTGCCTCCACCCAGTGTGGTGTTGGTCCAGTGTGTGTCCCCATAGAGCTATTGTCAACCTACCTCAACCTGCCTCCACCCAGTGTGGTGTTGGTCCAGTGTGTCCCCATAGAGCTATTGTCAACCTACCTCAACCTGCGTCCACCCAGTGTGGTGTTGGTCCCAGTGTGTGTCCCCATAGAGTTATTGTCAACCTACCTCAACCTGCCTCCACCCAGTGTGGTGTTGGTCCAGTGTGTGTCCCCATAGAGCTATTGTCAACCTACCTCAACCTGCCTCCACCCAGTGTGGTGTTGGTCCAGTGTGTGGCCCCATAGAGCTATTGTCAACCTACCTCAACATGCCTCCACCCAGTGTGGTGTTGGTCCAGTGTGTGTCCCCATAGAGCTATTGTTAACCTACCTCAACCTGCCTCCACCCAGTGTGGTGTTGGTCCAGTGTGTGTCCCCATAGAGCTATTGTCAACCTACCTCAACCTGCCTCCACCCAGTGTGGTGTTGGTCCAGTGTGTGTCCCCATAGAGCTATTGTCAACCTACATCAACCTGCCTCCACCCAGTGTGGTGTTGGTTCAGTGTGTAGAGCTATTGTCAACCTACCTCAACCTGCCTCCACCCAGTGTGGTTTTGGTCCAGTGTGTGTCCCCATAGAGCTATTGTCAACCTACCTCAACCTGCCTCCACCCAGTGTGGTGTTGGTCCAGTGTGTGTCCCCATAGAGCTATTGTCAACCTACTTTAACCTGCCTCCACCCAGTGTGGTGTTGGTCCAGTGTGTGTCCCCATAGAGCTATTGTCAACCTACTTCAACCTGCCTCCACCCAGTGTGACGTAGACACATTTACATTAAACTCGATCCATAAACCCACTCTGAACTCTGAACTCTATGTAGCCAACACTGCAAGGCTGTGCAACACAATATTTACTGTACCAGCTGTTGTGATGACTAGTGCCCAGTGGACACAAGACTGAGCAGCCATTGTCACGCACGACATACCTGGCACATGTACATGGTTAAACATTCATATAACCCGTAAAAAATATGAACGGGTCGTGTCTTCGACCTTAAATAGTATAAGTACTTCTTGATGACCTCACTCTTAAGCGTGTGGAATTTTGTTTGGTTCTGCGTGATCTTCCCTTTATTCCTTTCCTCTCAGAGCCATACCTCACATGCACACTCCACATTCACCACCTACCATACCTCACATGCACACTCCACATTCATCACCAACCATACCTCACATGCATACTCCACATTCACCAGCAGCCATACTTCACATGCACACTCCACATTCACCAGCAGCCATACTCACATGCACACTCCACATTCACCAGCAGCCATACCTCACATGCACACTCCACATTCACCAGCAGCCATACTCACATGCACACTCCACATTCACCAGCAGCCAGCCCACTTTGTTGCAGATCGTCTGGTTGTATAGCCATGCACAAGTTTGGGGACATCTGTCAATCACACATGAACACTTATAATCACTATCATTTATCATTGTGTAATATTACACGTAATTTTCAACTCACTTCATTAAAAAATAGCAGTGGGGTTGGGTTGTTGTTGTTTTTACTAACTTTAAACCAAATGTTTTGGTCTTTGTCAGGGCAACATTTTTTTGCATATAATTTATGTATAAGGTGCCACTGACAATAGTATGAACTCGATTAAATTCCTGCCAGAATGCCAGATGTTCAACAGTGCTGTGCTTTGCCATAGTGGGATTGCCATAGTGGGATTGTCATAGTGGGATTTTTCTCCTGCCTGCAGAGTCAACAAACAATATCGACTTCACTGTTTTGATATCACTATTCTTAGTCGCACTACTTGCTAGAGCTAATTTAGCACATGACCTGCAAGGTCTGCATGAGCAAGGTCACACATAACCTGCAAGGTCTTGAGCACATGACCTGCAATGTCTGCATCGTCGTGGTGGAAAGTTAAATACGAGGGCAGTGACTTTAATTTAAACACTTGAGTTGTCAAATAGCTCAAATATGGTTGCTAGGCAATGAAGCATTTAAGTCATGAATTATTCATGATGTAGGCCCTTTGTTGTGCCCAAGACAGAATGAATTGGTTTGTTGTGTGCATACGTTTGTCTGCATATATATGTTTTATTCCACACAATAAATAAAACCACAAAATGTATCAGATAAACCAAACTTGAGCCGAAGCTGCTTGCTATCTGCAACTAGCAAGTGGTTAGCTACATGCTGGACACTTACCTGAACAAAGTTAGTAGTCCCGTCAACAAGCCAAGTCCACTGATGCCAACAAAATAGTAAGGAACAAATTCAGCTCAATCAAAATGCTAGTAGCTAACTATATATGTGGTTAGCTAAACAAGAAGTGCTCCAGTCTAAATTGAAGGCATTCAGAGAATTCTCACTTGATCCTGTAACCTTGGAACTATCAGTGACAGTTTAGAGCCTAAAATCCACTTTGGGGCAATGCCTGAAGCACTCCTAACTTTCTCCTTGAAATATGTGCCTTCTCAATTTAGGTATTTCTTTTTCCTCCTTCAAGAATGATTTTGAATGTATCTTAATTATCCTTCAGGGCTTAAAAAGTTGTGAAATTTATACGTAATTGTGAGCCTCTTTGAAAAGTGACTAAAAATCATGGGATCTCATTTTTTTAAATGTCAGACTTGGGGAGGGGTGCTTGTACCAATGTTTATGGCCTTTGCAACCTCATTATAATGCATGCACATGTGTACATGATCTAGGATACTAAGGAGGCTACACGTCCCAGTGATGATCCATCACAGCTTCTGATCAAAGATCGGCACCGAGCATCCTCTTGTAATCACCTCGTGGCTAGTGCTGATATAACAATAAGTGACCATCAGGTATGTTTGCCACCAGCAAAAGCATGTACTCTCATACTAACTTTCTATTCATAAGACTATTGAACCTGTATTATATTATGTGTGATGCTTCATGCAGAATTGCAATTTTATAGGATAAACTTTGAACTTGACTCTTCGTAGCGGCATCTCAGAACAGAATATTAACTTACAATAACATTCTCAATAATCAACTTGAATTTTACTCTCTCGACGTTTCGACTAGATGCTCTAGCCTTCATCGGGATCTTGTCAAAGCATCGAGAGAGTAAAATTCAAGTTGATTGTTGAGAAGGTCATTGTAATTATATTATGTCAACTGAGAGTTTAGTGAGAGAATATTAATGTATAGCGTCTCTCTGTTTTTCCAGCATCTTGGAAAATATTATACAAATGACACTTTTTAATAGTTGAATTTGTAGAGCTCTGGAATCACTGACTTGTGCCCATGTGTAACTCTTATTTATGCAGGTCTCATTTAACCCTTTTGATTTTGCACGTCTCGAACTCTATCTTTTTTGTGCATGTTCATTTTTTTTGCATGCTCAATTTAACCCTCTTGTTTTAACCATTATTCGTGCATATTTAGTTTAACCCTTTTATTTATGCATGTCTAATTTAACCTTGTTTGTGCATATCAAGCTGAACCCTTTTAATGACAATTTTAATGACAAGTTTAACCCCTTTGTTACTCCTCTCCAATCTACTTCCTTCTCCCCTCCCCCTGCCCTTCTCTCCATCCATCAAAGAACCCCGAATATAAAAAACAGACTGGTTGGTGCCATAATATCCAGCCTCTGGCTGTACTGATTATTTTCGGGGATGCCTTCCACAACTTCACCGATGGAGTAGCTCTGGGAGCATCTATATCTCAGAGCTTGGCACTTGGGGTCAGCACCGCCATAGCACTCGTCTTCCACGAAATACCACATGAATTAGGTGAGTTCTTCCTGCAAACATGCACAGGGTTATAGTCCATTTACATCTTGAACTCGACTCACATGGACATGCAGGATTTGGTTCTAGCATCTATAATCATTTGGAGCTGTACACGCAAGTATGCCAATTCAAATTGACCTGCCTCAAACACTGCAGGGAATAGGAGCACATATATGCTTTGGTTATGCATATATATGTATATATATGTGTGTATATATTATGTATATATATGTATATGTATATATGTATGTATATATGTATGTATATATGTATATATATGTATATATATTATGTATATATATATGTATATATGTATGTATATATATTGTATGTACCATATATATGTATTTATATGTATATATGTATATGTATATATATATGTGTACATAATTATGTGTATATATATATATTGCCTGGATATACACAAGTGGAGTGTCAAACAATTTTCTATCCACATTTTATATGATGTGAGTTCATACTCTTCACTTGTCCTCTGCAGGAAACTTTGCCATCCTCCTCTCTACGGGCATGCATTGGCCTAAGATTCTCTTCTTCAACTTCCTCTCATCCCTCACTGCTCTGGTTGGGTTCTTCATCGGTGTGTCTGTGGGAATGGTGAGCAGTGAGGCCAATACCTGGATGTTGGCTCTGGCTGCTGGAACGTTCCTCTATGTCGCTCTCGTGGACCTGGTATGTGTGTGTGCGGCTACGAATGTGAATGTAACCAGTGGAGGTTGTGTGAGAGCCGTCGCTAGGGTTAGAGCCGGGGTGTAACTAGGGTCAGGACTAGGGAAGTGGCTAGGACTAGAGCCGGGGTGTAACTAGGGTCAGGACTAGAGCTGGGGTGTAACTAGGGTCAGGACTAGGGAAGTGGCTAGGGTTAGAGCTGGGGTGTAACTAGGGTCAGGACCAGGGAAGTGGCTAGGGCTAGAGCCGGGGTGTAACTAGGGTCAGGACTAGGGAAGTGGCTAGGGTTAGAGCCAGGGTGTAACTAGGGTCAGGACTAGGGAAGTGGCTAGGGGTGTAACTAGGGTCAGGACTAGGGAAGTGGCTAGGGCTAGAGCCGGGGTGTAACTAGGGTCAGGACTAGGGAAGTGGCTAGGGCTAGAGCTGGGGTGTAACTAGGGTCAGGACTAGGGAAGTGGCTAGGGCTAGAGCCGGGGTGTAACTAGGGTCAGGACTAGGGAAGTGGCTAGGGCTAGAGCTGGGGTGTAACTAGGGTCAGGACTAGGGAAGTGGCTAGGGTTAGAGCCAGGGTGTAACTAGGGTCAGGACTAGGGAAGTGGCTAGGGGTGTAACTAGGGTCAGGACTAGGGAAGTGGCTAGGGTTAGAGCCAGGGTGTAACTAGGGTCAGGACTAGGGAAGTGGCTAGGGGTGTAACTAGGGTCAGGACTAGGGAAGTGGCTAGGGCTAGAGCCGGGGTGTAACTAGGGTCAGGACTAGGGAAGTGGCTAGGGCTAGAGCCGGGGTGTAACTAGGGTCAGGACTAGGGAAGTGGCTAGGGTTAGAGCCGGGGTGTAACTAGGGTCAGGACTAGGGAAGTGGCTAGGGCTAGAGCTGGGGTGTAACTAGGGTCAGGACTAGGGAAGTGGCTAGGGCTAGAGCCGGGGTGTAACTAGGGTCAGGACTAGGGAAGTGGCTAGGAGACTAGAGCCGGGGTGTAACTAGGGTCAGGACTAGGGAAGTGGCTAGGAGACTAGAGCCGGGGTGTAACTAGGGTCAGGACTAGGGAAGTGGCTAGGAGACTAGAGCCGGGGTGTAACTAGGGTCAGGACTAGGGAAGTGGCTAGGGCTAGAGCTGGGGTGTAACTAGGGTCAGGACTAGGGAAGTGGCTAGGGCTAGAGCCGGGGTGTAACTAGGGTCAGGACTAGGGAAGTGGCTAGGAGACTAGAGCCGGGGTGTAACTAGGGTCAGGACTAGGGAAGTGGCTAGGAGACTAGAGCCGGGGTGTAACTAGGGTCAGGACTAGGGAAGTGGCTAGGAGACTAGAGCCGGGGTGTAACTAGGGTCAGGACTAGGGAAGTGGCTAGGGCTAGAGCTGGGGTGTAACTAGGGTCAGGACTAGGGAAGTGGCTAGGGCTAGAGCCGGGGTGTAACTAGGGTCAGGACTAGGGAAGTGGCTAGGAGACTAGAGCCGGGGTGTAACTAGGGTCAGGACTAGGGAAGTGGCTAGGAGACTAGAGCCGGGGTGTAACTAGGGTCAGGACTAGGGAAGTGGCTAGGAGACTAGAGCCGGGGTGTAACTAGGGTCAGGACTAGGGAAGTGGCTAGGGTTAGAGCCGGGGTGTAACTAGGGTCAGGACTAGGGAAGTGGCTAGGGTTAGAGCCGGGGTGTAACTAGGGTCAGGACTAGGGAAGTGGCTAGGACTAGAGCCGGGGTGTAACTAGGGTCAGGACTAGGGAAGTGGCTAGGACTAGAGCCGGGGTGTAACTAGGGTCAGGACTAGGGAAGTGGCTAGGACTAGAGCCGGGGTGTAACTAGGGTCAGGACTAGGGAAGTGGCTAGGAGACTAGAGCCGGGGTGTAACTAGGGTCAGGACTAGGGAAGTGGCTAGGACTAGAGCCGGGGTGTAACTAGGGTCAGGACTAGGGAAGTGGCTAGGAGACTAGAGCCGGGGTGTAACTAGGGTCAGGACTAGGGAAGTGGCTAGGACTAGAGCCGGGGTGTAACTAGGGTCAGGACTAGGGAAGTGGCTAGGAGACTAGAGCCGGGGTGTAACTAGGGTCAGGACTAGGAAGTGGCTAAGGCTAGAGCAATGCAGTCTAAAAAGCCCACGATGTCATTGGATGTATAGAGCTAGGATTCTTGTAATCAGATCTTCCCCTATTCCCCACAATAAATATTACACTCAACCACACCCCTTCTCCCTCCTCCTCCTCCACACCTCACAGTTGCCCCTGATCCTACATTCCAAGCTGCGTGGGTGCGTGGGAATTCTCATCTCCAACATTGGCTTCTTGGTCTCCTTCAGCATACTCCTTCTCATCGCTGTGTATGAAAACGAAATGGATACCCTCATCACAGCATACATGTAGAGAGAGAGACAATATCCTCAGGATTCTTTTTATATGATTAACAAACGCCATTTTTAATGTGTGACTTAGACGGGGAGAGAGAGAGGTTTGTAATCTCTATAGCACATGGTATATAGTGGATATCTACTGGTACATACATTTTATGGTGGTCTAAAGGTCAAGTAATAGATCACGTTTCTTACATTTTTGTATTTCGTGTTTTCAAAAAAATGGAAATATTAATATTTGATTAATATTTGATTAATATTTGAATAATATCATGTGATCGTTTATTATTATTAATTGGTCATTTGGTTGGGGGGGAGGGGGGGAGGGGGGAAGAAGGAGGGGAATGTATGCACCCAACACCTGGTTTTCCTTCCATGGGAGGGCCAGAGATAGCTACATGGCTAGCTGGTTTTCATAGAGGATTTTTTTTTGGGGGGGGGAGAAATTTTTGGGGGGAAATGTTTGATTTTCTGAATATTCTCATACTGAACGTTGTGTATGCTGATAATGTATGTATATATAATCACCTTCTTGCCTAGTCCAGTTGAAGTGGGGAGGAGGGAGGTTCCGTTGTGGGCCTTCCCCCTGTACTGTGACACCCTTAGCACAAGCCCAGTGCTGTGTTCCTTTTCTAACACACTAATGAACTAATGAGTAACTAATGAGTGGAGAACTGCGGGGTCTCCAACAGACTGATAATCTATAAAAAAAAAATTAATTTTTTTTTTATCACTGACAAGATTAACGGAAGGGATATGAAGGCATGTTATTTATAATATATATATATATGTAGGTATAGGCCTCTTTGTGTAAGCAATTCATAACCCTCAATACATAGCAGATAGCATATCTCAGGGGAGACAAAACTGACCCAGATGTGGACATTGTCTATATAGTTGCTGTTCTGGTCAGTGCTGCACCAATTGTGGGAATCCTCCTTCCTGTCAACCACGTGCAGCTACCCATGGGGTCTCCCCATTCCCATACTCACTCAATAAAGCCCATTCCCATACTTGATATTAGCACTCAGTAAAGCCCATTCCCATACTTGATATTAGCACTCATTAAAGCCCATTCCCATACTTGATATTAGCACTCAATAAAGCCCATTCCCATACTTGATATTAGCACTCAATAAAGCCCATTCCCATACTTGATATTAGCACTCAGTAAATCCCATTCCCATACTTGATATTAGAACTCAGTAAAGAGAACGGAAAATACTCCTTCAGACTTTCAGATTCTATCAAAGAACACTTAATTAATATCTTGTGCTATGTGAAATGGCTCGTGTTCTTTCACCAGAACTCATCTTGACTAAGAAGTAACTGTTGTCAATTGACTGCAGCTGTTCCGTTTGTGTAGGTTCAGATGACACAGAGCCATAATTGACCATAGAATTATAATACACTTGGTTTATACAATTAGAATACACTAGGTTTATATCATTAGAATACACCAGGTTTATATAATTAGAAAACGCTGTTTATAGTTATACAATTAGAATACACTAGGTTTATATAATTAGAATACACTAGGTTTATATAATTAGAAAATGCTGTTTATACAATTAGAATACACTAGGTTTATATAATTACAATACACTAAGTTGATATAATTAGAATACACTAGGTTTAGAATACACTAGGTTTATACAATTAGAGTACACTAGGTTTAGAATACACTAGGTTTATATAATTAGAATATGCTAGGTTTATACAATTAGAATACACTAGGTTTATATAATTAGAATACACTAGGTTTATATAATTAGAAAACGCTGTTTATACAATTAGAATACACTAGGTTTATATAATTACAATACACTAGGTTTATATAATTAGAGTACACAAGATTTAGAATACACTCAGTTTATATAATTAGAATACACTAAGTTTATATAATTAGAATACACTAGGTTTATATAATTAGAATACACTAGGTTTATATAATTAGAGTACACTAGATTTAAAATACACTAGGTTTATATAATTAGAATACACTAGGACACAAGTTTATTTGAATACACAAGGTTTATATAATTAGAATACACTAGGTTTATATAATTAGAGTACACTAGATTTAAAATACACTAGGTTTATATAAATAGAATACACTAGGTTTATATAATTAGAATACACTAGGTTTAGAATACACAAGGTTTATATAATTAGTATACACTAGGTTTATATAATTAGTATACACTAGGTTTATATAATTAGAATAAACTAGGTTTAGAATACACTAGGTTTATATAATTAGAATACACTAGGTTTATATAATTAGAATGTACACCAGGTTTAGAATACACAAGCTTGATATAATTAGAATACACTAGGTTTATATAATTAGAATACACTAGGTTTATATAATTAGAATGTACACCAGGTTTAGAATACACAAGCTTTATATAATTAGAATACACTAGGTTTATATAATTAGAATACACTAGGTTTATATAATTAGAATACACTAGGTTTATATCATTAGAATACACTAGGTTTAGGTTTATATAATTAGAATACACTAGGTTTATATAATTAGAATACACTAGGTTTATATAATTAGAATACACTACACTAGGTTTATATAATTAGAGTATATACACTAGAGTTAAAATACACTAGGTTTATATCATTAGAATACACTAGGTTTATATAATTAGAATACACAGGGTTTATATAATTAGAATACACTAGGTTTATATAATTAGAATACACTAGGTTTATATCATTAGAATACACTAGGTTTATAAATTAGAATACACTAGGTTTAGAATACACAAGGTTTATATAATTAGAATGAACTAGGTTTATATAATTAGAATACACTAGGTTTAGGTTTATATAATTAGAATACACTAGGTTTATATAATTAGAATACACTAGGTTTATATAATTAGAATACACTAGGTTTAGAATACACAAGGTTTATATAATTAGAATACACTAGGTTTATATAATTAGAATACACTAGGTTAATATAATTAGAATACACTAGGTTTAGAATACACAAGGTTTATATAATTAGAATGCACTAGGTTTATATAATTAGAATACACTAGGTTTATATAATTAGAATACACTGAGTTTACAGATTTGCCCTTCACTTGTTGTGAGAGAGCAGTGAAGTGCCTGCAAGACTCCAGTGTTTTATCTCATAGCAGCATAGCTATGTGTGTCTGGATAAGTATATACATGCATTAGCTCACACGTATTGCCCAAATGAAAAGTGAGCTAATATATATGGTGTATAGGCCATACAATTGGTGTTAATTGGAATGAAGAATTAACATTGCAGCATATCGTAAAAACATGCTCTACGGCTAGTTGAAACGTCGAGAGAATACAATTTGAAGTTGATTATTGAGAAGGTTATTGTAATGCTCTGATTTGTCGGATGCAGTTCTTAAAACCTGACAACGCTAGCAAATAATTACTGTTTCAATATTTCTGCATATCTCAATAATGGCACAAATCTGATGCACTGTACATCGTAGATATCCTACCAAAACAACATTGTAGTAAGCATTACAACACAGAAACCTGACCAATTCTACAACAACAAAAAAATGTCAACATATAATTTCACATATCTTCAGGGAGAGACTCCTTGTTCGCCAACCTCTTCAATCTTCCAAAAATCATAAGCTCGTTGATCATTTAAGATATATTCATAAGGCATGTAGAAATATCCATTGTCACCAAAATCAGATCCCCAGCTGTTGAGAATAGTGATGACTTGTTCATCGTCATCATAGCCAACAGCTAAGACAGCATGCAATGAAGCAACTTGCGTGTCAATTTCATCGCGGGTGGGAATACTCATTCTCCCACTTACGTCATTCTCCAATAGTTTGAAAGAGTTGTAGACTTCAAACCCAACGGTAAACGGGTAACCCTCCCTCAAACAAGCTCTGAACTGATCAATGTTTTGTTGGAGACGTGAGTACTTGAGGATGGTATTTCCCGTTCCGGCATTATAGCAGTGGTCTGAAGGTAGCTCCGAAAATTTAGCTTCGATATAGGGCCACATTAGCTCCGTGCAAACTCCTTTCGCCTTCATTGCCTTGAAGACGTCGCGGTAAGAGACGGCGACATTTTGATCAGTAGTGCTATCGTATATGCGTGAGTTATAGTAAAGAAACAAACGTGAACAGTCAAAGTACTTGTAGATTTTGTTCCCCATAGACTGTCTCATCAGTTCTAGTCCATAGGCACCGCAGAGCACATTTGAAGTACAGCTATCTAGCCCTCCTTGGCTATAAACATTTTTGATGTACTTACGAAGGCTATGTTGTCGGTGTGGAGGGATCTGATGATCGGGATACGTCTTTATATCATCTCTGTGATCAGGTACATCCCGCTTGCTGCCAAAACGCCGTGCCATGTCAGAATTTTAGTGCGAGATTTTCACTAGTGAGGTTCTTTATGGAATCTCCTTTAAATAGTGCTGGCTGCATTAGATATTTCTACAGCAGTCTGCCTTTGCTGTTGTACACACACCAATCGCAAACAAAGGAAGTTATAGCCGCTGCTTTACACGTGTGTTAGCTGCACGTCCATTTGAGAACATTGCCAGATAGTCAACCAAGTAGAGCTTCATGGAGTTGTTTGCCAACATGCTTGCAATGGTGATTGCTAGTTTCTTCTTAGACATGCGATTTACTCAGATGGACATTGCGAGTTGATTGTCTTCCAGCAGAGCTTCAGGGAGTCGTGTGCCAACATCTTTTCAATGCTGGAAGCTAGAATTGTAATAGAATCTAAGGTGAACACCGATACTATTTGGGTACAGCTACAAAGGACTGTTTGCCAACATCCTTGCAATGGTGGCAACTTAGGTTCCTTCAAAATTGTGTCAGTGTTATGGCATGAACTACGAAAAGCACTGCCAGTAAGATAATATACAGCTTCAATGAAGTGTATGCCAACATCCTTGCAGCAATGTCAACTAGCTTCCTTGATACATTCTGGGACAGCACTGCCCAGTGAATGCCAATGATGAAGCATTTTAGGGGTAAGAAGACACAGCAACCTCACAAGCATTCATGTCTTCATTGTCTCTCCTATTGCTTGATGTTCTTGTTTAGCCTTTTCTTGGTTCTGTTCATTTGGGGTGCCTTAGTATTAGCAAGTACTAGTTGGCATTGCCTCCTGCATTGAATGTTAATTATAAAATATATATATATATATTTTAAAGATATTACCAGGCATACTCATTAAACATTCCATAACCTGCTTCATGGAACAGATTGCTTCATGGAACAGATCTACACTATGCCAGTTGATATGCCTAGACAAATAAATACCGAACAGCTGGCACCTTTTGGGTTGCACGTGCTCGAGTTTAAATAAACCGAGCTGAGATCAACATGCGGCCAACATTTGAGTTCACCGCTATATATTAGATTATTTTCAGGAATGGTATATTTTCAGCAAGAATGATGAGTAGGTTTCATGGTAGATCCGTAGCTGCCATATTTCCCTGATATAAGTCGATCATTTTTGCACCAAATTTGAGTCTGTGCACGAGTCGCTACCAAATCAGTCGACCATGACGAGAAAATCGTCGAGGTGCAATTTGGTAAACAATGAGCAATTGCAAATAACAAAAGGAGGCACTGAGTGACGGAAAGCTAAGACACAGGACAAGTGGTTTGGTGGTGTGAGAGCAAGCGTAAAATTGGCAGCGGTCACTGAGCTTTTGAGAACCTTAGATACATTCAAAGTTTGCTTCTCGAGGTTCTCAAACGGCATCCAAGGGCCTGAGGAACCACTCAGGAATGCTCCCGTGTAGGGTGCGAAGTTGTTGTTGTGTTTGCAATTATCGTTATCTTATATTCCGTGGAAATATGTTAATTACTCGACCTAGTCTCTCATGTCACCAAGTTACAATGTGCAATACAATGGCTACAATCAGCTAAGTACCTCTGAACACTTCTGGCTTCACTTCAAGAATAATTTCAACCCTGATATCATATGTAGTTTCCATGTATAATTATAGCTTGTCCATGAATCACTAGTTTTGTTTTCAGGAATGGTAAATTTTTAGCAGTGAGTGATGAGTAGGTTTCATGGTAGATCCATAGCTGACGTATTTCCCCGATATAGGTCGATAGTTTTTATACCAAATTTGACCTAGGTAATCTGTGTATAGGTTCGCCTCCCAAGTCAGTCAACCATGACGAGAAAATCGTTGAGTACACGGTGCGATTTGGTTAACAATCTATATATGAGCAATTGCGAATCACAAAAGGCACACACCCATAACCATCATTGTATAGTAAAGTTTAGTAGTAGTAGTAGTAGTAGTAGTAGTAATAATAATAAATAGTAGTGGTAGTGGCAGTAGTAGTAGTAGTAATAATACTAATAATAATAGTAGTAGTAGTAGTAGTAGTAATATAATAATAATAATAATAGTAATAATAATAATAATAATAATAATAATATAGTAATAATAATAATAATAATAATAATAATAATAATAATAATAATAATAATAATAATAATAATAATAATAATAATAATAATAATAATAATAATAATAATAATAATAATAATAATTAATAATAACAAAACAACAACAATAATAATAATAATAGTAATAATAGTAGTAATAATAATAATAATAGTAATAATAATAGTAATAATAATAGTAATAATAATAGTACTAATAATAAATAATACTAGTAATAATAATAGTAATAATAATAATAATAATAATAATAGTTATAATAACAATAATAATAATCATGACAATGCCACAGTGGTGACAAGCAGCTTGCAGGGGCTGTCTTAGCCCCAGAGAGAACTTTGCCGAGGAGAGAAAACTGAATAAATGTATACAGTCCTCAGACCCTCCATTATACCATAACGATTGAAATCCTTGGAGCTATTGGTCATCTGTCAACAGCTTTCCCAAGGGATACCTACCATCAGGGTCAGGCAGTGTTCAGGAGAAGAGAATGACCACCAGTACTTAACTGCAATAGCTCTCAATGGCTATGCAGTTTTGCAGTCTATGGTTTAGGAACTGACAAGCACTGGTATTGGTTTGTGTTACAACTAAATATAATACCAACCAAAAACACTGCTTATAAAATGTGCAATCACGTTTGTTGCATAACCGATTCTCCTTTTTGTGAGTATGATTTTATGCCTCAGAAGATGCTCCACCTGTTCCAACTGTTACTGTACACCATCCTGTGATGAGTGCAACTGCTTTATTCTGAGCATCTTCTCACATAGTCAAGACATCCTGAGAAATCACACAGCACACCACACTGGTGGCTTAATATAACTCTCAATTGACATCGATTATAATGACTCTCTCAACAATCAATTGAAATTTGTTTCTCAACATTTCGGCACTCCAGCCTTCACCAATAATGAGGTGTTCTAGCCTTCACCAGGAATAATGAGAGCTAACACCTCACTATTCCTGATAAAGGCTAGATACTCCAGCCTTCACCAGGAATAATGAGAGCTAACACCTCATTATTCCTGATGAAGACTATAGCAAACATCAAGAAGCAAATTTCAGTTGATTTGAGAAAGTCATTTTCAGTTGCAGTCCTCAACATCTCAAGGATATGGAGAGCCTGTTTGGAAATACCCATCATTCTCCCGAAAACTCCAAAGATATATATACATCTTTTTGAACATTTCACTTTCTCTGCTTGTGTTTTGAACCCCGCCCACACTCATTCTCACACACAACACACACAGCACGCCATGCACATACACACACACACACATTAGGATTCTTCTAAACAAAGCAAATCAATGCAAGTAGTATGGCTTGATGATGTAACTGTGTGCTGATAACTAACCATGCTAAGAAGAGCCCAAAGTACTGATGAATATAACTCAGCAACTGACTGGATTCCATGGCAACCTGAACAACATAAATTGTATTAAAATCAATTCAAACCTGTGATGGTCAAGTTTCTCCAGGGGGAGAGGTGCAGGTATGTCTAGTAGCAGTCCCATGAGCAAGGCAATCTCCCTACACTCAACACACATGAGAATACTGAAGGGGTCCATCCATCTGTAAATAGCAGTCGAAGAAACCTGTTCAGTACATCTCCAGACCACTCCCTACCCTGAATATGCTAATAACCAATGTGCCACACCTTCCATATATTTGACGGACGTGTTAAATTTGCTTCCTATAGCTCTTACGACAATTTCTGCATTAGTAGCATTTCACTGCTATCACAACAGCAAACTATCTAACGCTTAGACCAATCAGATCTGCTGAAGATAACTAGAGAATATAGCTGCTCTTAATTATAGGCTACTATGATTCCAACTACACTGATTACGGTGCATGATTTAGGACTGCTATATGCTGAGCACACATAAAGCATAAAGCAACACAATAGGCAGTGTCCATATTATCACAAGTTTGAACAGTTGCTCAAAACATGCATAAATGTTTGTCTAGGCATAATGAAATTTCAAAAGCAACATATAGCCCAGGAAACTGTAGTAGGTATGATATACTAGCTAGGTCCTAGCTAATCAGCATTAAATATTCAACTTCTCCAAAAATCATTCTCAAGTTCATACCCTTCTCACCTTTCTCAAGTTAGCACAAATCTGAGGACATAAAATGGATGGTACTGTCTTTTCCACTCAGAAACTACACCAGATGTTCCTATTCATTCCCAAGGTTCCTTCCGACCCCAGGACATAGCAACAACAGGATATGATAATAGGAAAGGATATGGAACTATATATCATAGGATTGACACCACAGCCTTAGCAACACCAATCCTAGTTCAGTATTTCCCAATCCCAGGCAGAATTGAGGAGCACAGTGTTTTTTCCAAATCCCAGGCAGGGTTGTTCTTGCTCAGTCCCAGCTCTGCGCAGCCGGCCGTCCAGACGTACTGCACGTTTGTGGGTGGGGCTAGTCTCTCAAGTCGCGCGCGGGCATGTGCGCAGTCTCTATCAGACTTGACTTTTTTGTGTAGTAATCTCCCGAAAGTTTTCTACTGGTATGTAGCTTGCAGTTCTTTCCCTTTCGTCTTCTTTGGTTTTGGGCTGTGATATTTCTACTCTGGATCCTGAGATATCGCCCATGTTAAATTAATACGCGACTATTCTATTAGTAGATCTCATCTCAATGAATTCTCAGTTGACTAGGTACAACAACTCTTGATAATGTGAGATATCGTAGTTTAGGTCCACTTGGTTTGTGATGGTCTGCTGCCGCTGCAACCGTTCTGGGAGGTGCAAGAATTGTTCTTGCGTGAAGGCTGGTAAGGTCTGCTCAGAGTGTCTTCCTAGGAAATTGGGAAACTGCGCCAATACTTCATGCTCCCTAATTAGTGCCCACCAGATGGCAGTTCATCTTCCTGCTCCTTCAATATCTGGCCTACCATTGGACACTACAAGTCAACCTTGCCAGTCTGCTACTCAGCCTCGCCCTACTCCTTTCCTGCCATCCGCAACCCTGCCACCTACTCAATCCAACCGACCACCTGCAAGCTCGCTTTCAAATCATCACCCCATCCATTCAGCTATTCATCCTACCCCTACCTCCATCCAACCACCCTACTCCGTTAGCAACCTCTTACTCCCTTCCCTAGATTCTATCCTCTGCGTGAACCTCCCATCCCTGCACCATGTGCCTAAGGGAGCCAGGGTTGAATGGGCTCGCTTACTGAGTGACTCCCTCTCTTTGATCAGTGAGAATACCACAGATTTAAATGCCTGGAATAAGTTTTTAATGCTTCCCAGATGTATCTTGTCTAGCCCGATTAAAGGAGGTCGCAGTCATTGGCGTGAAACTCTAAAGCTAGTGAGATTACGTATCCAGAAATGGCGCCATGGTGACATCCTGGATTTGTGGGCTAAAGTTGTGGATGATGCGACCTGCCGGTCCAAGTTGCTGAAGAGGAGGGGTAAGAATTTACCACCAAATCATATTAGGAAGACAAATGCTAGACGTGCTCGGCAGGCTGTGAAAGATGGGCAATTTAGGAAAGCTATTCAGGCTCTTTCCTCGGGCGGTCTCGCGCCTGCCTCGCCTGAAGTTTTGGATGAGATGCTTGCCAAACACCCGCAGTCCCCTCTACCCCCGATTCCACCGTCCCAGTGTCCCCCATCACCGACCTTCAATGACGCACATGTTTTAAAGGCTTTGAAATCATTCCCTGGGGGTTCTGCTCCTGGTCCCTCCAACCTCAGAGCCACACACCTCAAAGAGGCTGTTCTGTGCCCTTCGCCTGTTCATGCGGCTCAAGCCCTCCAGGCACTCACTAGTGTCGTGAACTCCCTGGCTGCGGGTAAGGTCCCCCCCGAGGTTGTGTCCCATCTGTGTGGTGCCACCCTTCTGGCTAGCAAGAAAAAAGGTGGTGGTTACCGTCCTATTGCTGTGGGGGAGGTGCTACGCCGCCTCACTTCCAAATGCCTGTCACGCTTTGCGCAGGTAGAGGCTTTCAACATCCTCACTCCATTGCAGCTGGGTGTGGGTGTCAAGGTGGGATGTGAGGCCATTGTCCACTCTGTGGCCAATACCTTAGAAGACCCTTCCATCCCCTCCAATGAGTGCTGGACACTCCTCCTAGATTTTAAGAACGCCTTCAACAACATCTCTAGAGGAGCAATGTTCGAAGAGATTAGAGCCCATATTCCATCCCTGTCTGCATGGTTTGAGTGTTGCTATGGCGCCCAGCCCATCCTCCACCTTGGAGAAGAGATTATCAGAAGCTGCAGTGGCGTCCAGCAAGGTGACCCTTTGGGTCCCTTGGGATTTGCCCTAACGTTGCACCCTGTGGTGGAGAGGATCAAGAGGGAGGTACCCACTCTCCATATCAATGCGTGGTACCTGGATGATGGAACTTTGTGTGGTTCCCCCTCTGATCTTGCCAAGGCCCTGAAGATCGTTGAAGAGGAGGGTTCCTCCAGAGATCTCTACTTAAATCATGCAAAATCTCTCCTCTACATTCCTGCCAATGACGACTCCTCGGGCAACCCACTTCCATCTGAGATACCCATCACAAGAGAAGGTTTTGTCCTCCTGGGCAGCCCAATCGGGCCCCCCTCATTCTGTGAAGCCACGATGAGGAAGCGGGTGGAGAAAGTAATGGAGGTACTGTCAAAATTACCGGACTTGGAGGACGCTCAGATGGAATCAGCTTTACTACGGTCCTGTCTCGCTCTCCCTAAGATCTCCTTCTCGCTTCGTACCTGCCCTCCTCAGCATATAGTGGATGCCTGTACTCTCTTTGATGACAACATGCGGGAAGCTGTATCAGATCTGGTTGGGGGGCCTCTTTCAGATTGGGCGCGGTTAAAGGCTTCCCTACCCAGCTCTCGCGGCGGTCTTGACATTAGAAGGGCTTCCCAGCATGCTCCAGCGGCCTATATAGGTTCCCTGGAGCAGTCAAAAGGTCTGGTGGCTAGGATCCTTGGCCGTGAACCAGTCAATTTTCATCAAACCATCTCTGTTGAGGCTCTTGCGGACGCAGCTGGGAGGCCAGACTGGACATCATTAGAAGAGCTAGACATCCCTCGCAGACAGAAGCCTCTGTCACGCTCCATAGACGACTGCTGCTTCCGGTTGCTACTTGAGTCTGCCCCTGATCAGAGGTCGACAGCCCTTGCTCTCTCATCTTCTCTCCCCCATGCGGGCGATTGGCTCAATGCCATCCCCTCCAGCTCTCTGGGCCTCCACATTCAGGACAGGGATTTCCGTCTCTGTCTGGTGTATTGGCTAGGGCTGCGAATGACGAATGAGGACTCTCCCTGTCCTGTTTGCCACAGAATGGCTGATGCGTTTGGGGATCATCAAGTTGGTTGTGGGGGGAATGGAGACAGGATTCATAGACATGACTCCATTCGTGACGCACTTTTTTCGGCAGCACAGTCTGCTGCTCTAGCGCCACGGAGGGAGGCTCCATCCATGATACCGGGCTCCAGCAGTCGTCCAGCTGACGTCTACCTCCCTAACTGGACACGTGGCCAGCCGGCTGCACTGGATGTGACTGTTATTTCACCTATGCAACAGCAGACCATCGCGGGAGCAGCGAAAACCCCTGGATATGCACTCAGGGTAGGTGAAGACTGAAAAATGAGGGCACATTCAGAGGAGTGCCACTCTGCAGGCATCCATTTCACTCCCCTGGTGGTGGAAGCTCTGGGAGGCTGGTGTGAGGAGGCTATTGTCACCATCAAAAGAATAGGTCGCCTGCAGGGACAGCGCCTTGGCATTGACCCCGTTGATAGCACCCGCCACTTATTTCAACGCTTGGCCATCACCCTTTGGAGAGGAAACGCTTCACTGTGGGTCCAGAGGCAACCCGTTCGCCTGGCGGAGGTAGATGGTGTAGACTAATTAACTGAACTGTTATTAATTAACCGATTATACGCGGTATTAATAAAAAAATTAAAAAAATTTAAACCTCGCGGATCACGTGCGTAGCGACGACGCGTATGTAAAATGTGGTAGTTGGGGGGAGGGGTAGTATAATTATAACTGAGCCCAAGCAATCTAAAATAGAGACCTATCACAATTTGACAAGTGTCCCACCATCTTTTCTCCTGTTATTCCTGTTATTCTGTGCAATTCGTCTGTATTTCATACTTGTGTATAGTACAGATGCATGATATCCTAGGGTTAGGCCTGGTATGATCCAGGCAAGCTTATCACAATGTAGCTATATAGTCATGTAGTGAACTCTATACATGTCAATCTATACATGTCAAGTGGTGCCAATAACAATCCTAGGGTTATCCATGTACTTCAACAAAAATTTGAAGTTATTGCACACCTAGCACTGATTAGGGCTAGGATAGGTTTAAACCTGCTAAGGGTGAGCTATGGCTATGACTAGGATAGGGCCAAAGGTAGAAAGAGGCTAACGATATGATAGGGCTAGAGCTGCTATGGGATAGGGCAACACTAGACTAGAGCTGGATGAATTGTCCATGGCATTACTAAACATGGCTTGTGCAATTGTTGTAGCCTTCGAAACCCTTCAACCATTATTTACTGCTTTTGGCTTCACACCTCCCCCTTCTCCAGATATACAAATAACCTCTTTGACCTTGGACTAAGAAAATTCATGTTTCAACCAACTATTTAACCCTATCTGCTTACTGATGGGAAAAAGAGCAAATTATGAAGAAGACCCTTTAGTTGTGAGCTCAATCAATACCTTGATATCTGTCTTGGGATGAACAACTGCAGAGGGGATGGCATGCTGAGCACAATACCCCCCCCCCCCCCCCACACACACACACACGAGACTCTGTGCATATATACAAGCACACATACATACTAGAAATGAATGCAAGGCATCGAGTACAAAAGAGAACCTGCTTCACAGTTGGTATAAAGAGGGATGATAAATTGACTGTATGTAGCGATGGAAATCTGAATACAAACATCAATAGTGCAAATGAGTTATTGCGAGCTATTGCATGTTCTTCCTTCAGCATGTCAGCCAGCAACTGATGACCTCACTTTTAGTGTGCTATATATATATACCCATCTTCAGGAGGAGCTGCTTCACTGCTTCCAAGTAGTCTCAACAAAACCAACTTCAGCCATATTTAATTCTGTTTCACAACCAGCCAGCTGCATTGTTTAGTAGGCCATCTGGTTGAAGTTGTATTCACCTTTTGAGAGAGCAACACCCTCGAGTTATAGGACATTCTAGGAATTCTTCCTTATCATGCGGATCTGAGAAATCCACATTATCATGAAACTCCTCCTACATCCTTGCTGTGTCCTCTATTAACTACCAACCACATTGATATTCAGTCTCCGAGCTAATCCAGCACCTTTTTACAATGATGACCTTCTTAGGACCATTTTATATAGGAGGCTGACCCGTCCATATTCTTATGGCAGAATTTTCAGTGAATGCATAACACATAGTCACACGTGTTAATAAAAAAATTTAATGACTTTTAATGAACTCCCAGACATATATAGTATGTATACAATGACTTTCTCGATAATTTACTCACTTGATGTTTCGGCTAGAGCATCTAGACAAAATGTTGAGCGAGTGAATTTAAGGGGGGACTACACCTGAAACCACCAAAATTTGAACGCATTTTTGTAGCCATCATAACTTTCCCTCCCTTTCTTCTGTGAAGATATTTTTTATACCAACTTGTTGCTCATTCTGTGTGCTTTAAGATGATATGTGAAATGTCTCTATAGGCACATTTTCTTAGAAGATACATCCAAAAAGGCAAGGGTCACTCCAAAAATTGCACCCCCCAAACTGCGGCGAGGATATTTCCCAAGTGCCTGGTCTACAGATGCCCAAATTTGGTTTGTAGCTTACCAAGACATTTAGTTGTGATATAACGGAGGCATATTTTTCAACACATCTCTTGTTCATTAGTTCTAAGGCATTTCATTTCCAACCACACAAAATAAACGCAAAATCTGTGACAGTCACCTCTTCTAATCACCATAACTCGGCAATGCTTCAAGTTAAAAAAAATATCAAACCGTTATATCACAGATCACTAAAAGAGCTCTCAAATGAATCCTCAAATATTGAAATTGAGTCAAGTGTGGCAAAGGTATGTTCGCCGCAAAATCAGAACAAAATAGATTTTCAAAATTCCTGGCAATAATGTGTTGAAGGAGGGACAGTTGCATTTTTGGGGGAGAGTGACCCACATGTATTTCCCCCCCTTTTTCTTCTTGTGGTCATCACTTTATAACTCCATAGATTCCGTAAACTTCATGATATGGACTTGATATATAGCTCAAAAGATAGGTCTCTCTTTGTGCTCTCTGTTGATACTAAAATATTTTTCATAGGTATAACTATAGCCAACAGGAGCTACAAGTGGAGGGAACCTCAAAAACCTGAATGCCTGAACTGGCAGTATAAATATCTCCTGATTGCCAAGTGCTACAGAATTGAAATTAGCACCAGTGGCTAGAGGAGGCCCTACTCTATTCAATGAGGGTTTTTATTAGGCGTTAAAATCTAAGTACGTGGTCAAGCGTGGTCTAGCGCGTGGGTGGAAAATGAATTTCGTTAATAATCCATAAAACTCATTTTCCACCCGGCTTGACCACCTACTTACATTTTAGCGCCTTATGAAAACACTCATTGAATAGAGTAGGGCCTCCTCTAGCCACTGGTGCTAATTTCAACTCTCTAGCACTTGGCAATCACGAGATATTTATACTGCCAGTTCAGGCATTCAGGTTTTTGAGGTTCCCTCCACTTTAGGTCCAGTAACTAGGCTATAGTTATACCCATGAAAAATATTTTAGTATCAACAGAGAGCACAAAGAGAGACCTATCTTTTGAGCTATATATCAAGTCCATACCATGAAGTTTACAGAATCTACAGAGCTATAAAGTGGTAACCACAAGTTTATTTGTTTTAATTTTAAAAATGGTGCTGTCCCCCCCTTTAGTGTTCCTTGTTGGTTTCTCTTCAAATCAATAAGAAATGCATGGACAAAAACCATCATAACTTTGAAATGGAGCATCCAATAGCTCTAAAACTTTAGAATTGGCTAGTAGATATGTACAGCAACAGTTTGAACTGATTTAAAAAAATCAAAAAACCTCCAAAGTTTTTCAGGTGTAGTCCCCCCTTAAGTTGATTATCGAGAAAGTCATGGCATCAATAAATTTTAAAAAAGAACTTGCCAATTCAACTTCTCTTGTGAGGAATTGCTTTGCTCACCAATTGCAGCAGCTAAAAAGCAGTTCCTAGTGAAGAGGAAGACACCCGAGTTGAAAGCAAACTGTTTTCAGCAGTCAGTGTAGTAACCATCTGGGCTGTCAGTCTTCTAGTCTGCCTGTTGAGCACACCTCACTCCTTTCTCTGGACCCAGAAATCAGTAGCATAACAACTTTATAGCGAGTTGCAATAGATATAGCTGTATGTAGTAGTCAATCTAGCCACTAGTCCTAGTGTAGCAATAGCTATAGCTGTATGTAGTAGTCCATCTAGCCACTAGTACTTGTGTAGCAATAGCTATAGCTGTAGTAGTCCATCTAGCCACTAATACTTGTATAGCAATAGCTATAGCTGTAGTAGTCCATCTAGCTACTAGTACTTGCATAGCAATAACTATAGCTGTATGTAGTAGTCCATCTAGCCACTAGTACTTGTGTAGCAATAGCTATAGCTGTATGTAGTAGTCCATCTAGCCACTAGTACTTGTGTAGCAATAGCTATAGCTGTAGTAGTCCATCAAGCCACTAATACTAGTGTAGCAATAGCTATAGCTGGGCTTCATTTAGGGTGTGGCGAGGTGGGGCACCTGCCCCACCTGAGCGCAATCTCGCCCCACCCGAGAAGTTCACTAGTCATGTAAAATAATGATTAGTGAGCTTCCGATTTTTTATATAAGTGTAGAGATAAATCAATGTGTAAGTAATAATATAATGAGTATAATTATAATATAGATAAATCAATGTGTAAGTAAGTAATAAAAATAACTAAGTAATAATAATATGTAATATGCAAAATAACACAAGTTCATGTTACTATTCTTCTGTTTTTTCTTGCCCAAACTTCGACTATTTCGTCAAGATTACCATCTGTTAATTGGTCTGGTGAGACTCAATAGTGATTTTCATCAGATGTGACAAGCTAGTGTCGTTCAAACTGCTGTGTAGCCTTGTCTTAATAAGCTTCATCTGAGAGAAGCTCCTCTCTATGGAGGCAGTAGCCACTGGGATGGACAAACTGATCTTTGTAATAGTGTGCAGGTTTGGAAACATGTTTGCCAACATGTCGTTTGAAACCAAATCTTCAAGCAGTGACTTCATATTATCTTTGGGTTGTTTCGCCATATGTCGTCGATATGTTATCCACTCAGTGTGGATCTCAGAGGAGATAAGTGCTTTCTTAACGGTTGGGATACCAAGTAATGTCTGGCAAGGTTTGTCTGTCCCGTAGTGAGAGAGAAGTGTTCCAATGGAGGTTTTGCCATACTGAGGAAGATCAGCGAATCAAAACTAGGCATTTTCTTTCACTGCTTTTACACATCACTCATGTGCCAGCCAGCGTGTATCGGATGGTTTAACAATTTTCAACTCTGGTAAGTCGAGCACACTCTGGACCGCCCTGAGAGATTCTGCTCTCTTTGGGGAGTAGTGGAAGTATTTCCAAAGAGCCATCAGGGTCACATACACATGTTTGATTCCTTTAGTAGAGTTTGCAGCCTGAACACAAGCTAGCTGTAGCAAGTGGCAGTGGCAGTGCACAAACAAATCATGGGGTGCAAGCGTCTTCATTCGAGTTTGGACTCCATTTTTTCCCCCTGAAAATGTATTCGCTCCATCAAAGCCCATCCCGACAATTCTGTTGATCTGAAGTTTCTTCTCCTTCAAACACTCAACGAGAGCAGAGAAAATACTCTCTGCATTTGCTTGACATAAATGAACAATCTCCAAGAAATGCTCCTCAGGTATACCCTTTTCCTCCCAGCGACAAAATACTGACATCTCTTCCACTGTAGTGATATCTGTATACTCATCTGCCATTATGCTGTAATGAGAGGCTTGTTGAAGGTGTTTCAGAATGGACTCTTCAACCCATGTTCCTAAAGCTTGGACAAATTCAACTACGGCTACGTGAGATGTGTACATTGCATTCCTCCCTGTCTTCTCCATGAAGTACTTCAAATCTTCACCACCACAAGATACAACCAAGTCAACCAACTTGCTAAAATTGGTAGTATGAGCAATGTGTTGGCAGGCGAGGAAATGAGTACAGCGTATCAAAGATTTGATAGAGCCCTATTCCTCATTATCTCTTGTGTTCCCACTTTTTGAAGTTGTTGAACGATGGATCCTCCAAGTTGGGTAGCCAAAACCGCTTGACTTGCTATGATATGACCATCACTCTTAGCATGAGCTTTCATCCGGGCAGCAGCATTTTTCCAGTTAGTGAATGGCTTTGTTGTCCAAATGCCACCTGCTTGTTGAACTGACCTCCCAGAAACTTTGCAGATTTTGCAAAATGCACCTTCAGCATCTGCATCATATTGTAGCCAAGGATAATCTTCTTCCCAAGTCTTGCGGTATTTTCTAGTACTTGAGTATGGCGTAGAACTGGTACGTTTCTTGGGTAGTGTTGGTGAACTAGTAGAAGGTGTCTTGCTTGGAATAACCTCTATTTCCTCTTCAGACTCAGCTTCACTACTACTTATGTTACTAGTAACCTCTATTTCCTCTTCAGACTCAGCTTCACTACTACTTATGTTACTAGTATACTAGCAGCTTTACTAGAGCTCCCCCAAAAAGATCGAATAACCATTATAAACTTAATGCTCAATGCATGATTGAGAGCCTCATTATATATTAGGAGTGTGCTATTTTTAGATATAAAGTCTTTATATCTAAAAATAGCACACTCCTTTAAGTGCTACTGGCAGCAATTGTGGATTGCAATTTAAAATGCTGACAGATGACCACAATTGCTGTCAGTAGCACTTTATCAATAGAGTATTGCTGTAGAGGCACTTGAGATTAGTTAGTCAGCACTTCCTGTGATGTAGGTGCTAAATGTGATATTCTAAAAATAACTTTCTAACAAAATACCCTTTGTGACCAGTATTCGGACTGAAAATGCAACCTCGTACAAAATAATACAATGATAAAAAATTTCTGGGGGGGTTCACCCAGAACCCCCTTCAGGGTGTGCTTCGCCCCACCACTTCTTTATATTAATTACATTTGCCACACCTGAGAACAATTCCTAAATGAAGGCCTGTTAATAGCTGTATGTAGTAGTCAATCTAGCCACTAGTACTTGTGTAGCAATAGCTATAGCTGTAGTAGTCCATCTAGCCACTAATACTAGTGTAGCAATAGCTATAGCTGTATGTAGTAGTCAATCTAGCCACTAGTACTTGTGTAGCAATAGCTATAGCTGTAGTAGTCCATCTAGCCACTAGTCTTAGTGTAGCAATAGCTATAGTAGTCCATCTAGCCACTAGTACTTGTGTAGCAATAGCTATAGCTGTATGTAGTAGTCAATCTAGCCACTAGTACTTGTGTAGCAATAACTATAGCTGTATGTAGTAGTCCATCTAGCCACTAGTACTTGTGTAGCAATAGCTATAGCTGTATGTAGTAGTCCATCTAGTCATAGTACTCGTGTAGCAATAGCCATAGCTATAGTAGTCCTCTAGCCACTAGTACTTGTGTAGCAATAGCCATAGCTGTAGTAGTCCATCTAGCTACTAGTACTCGTGTAGCACTAGCTGTAGCTGTAGTAGTTCATCTAGCCACTAGTATATACTTGTGTAGCAATAGCTATAGCTGTAGTTGAAAAGTGCATTTGTATAAGAAGTTGTAACACACTGAATGGGGTGTGGTTTTATTGCTTCTTGCTGGAGTAGCATCGCTTCATCAAGAACCTACATGTACGAACGAAATCAGAACAGCAAAGGAATGTGTAACTCGTAACTTTGTATTGTAATTGTATCCACTTATTTTTTGCTTCCACACAATTCAGTCTTCAATGTGTAAATGATTATATCTCAGCAATGGCTTCACATGAGAGGGGAAAAACTTCATTCTCGCCATCAAAACCACAGAACAATTTACACCTACCTGGCTAAAGTGGGGATAAACTAAATGCTACCAAGTGGCCTTCACATCTTCCTTGGGTTTTGTAGATACCCGTTATATAGCAGGTTACCAGTGCCTCAAGGAAATATGCCACGGTACATTTTGACACTAAAATCAAGTTCCCAGTGTGAAGTACAAGAAGAAACTCACCCACCTTGGACATGCTCTCCAGATATCGAAATACTAGTTATTATATGAATATATATATATATATATAGCTATATACACACAACTATATAGGGCATGTTGATGAACAGAGGAGCTATATATGTCAGAATTAAACTCTAGCATACTTTCTTGTCGACTATTTAACCTGCCCTTTCTCACTTACCTGTGTAGCCATTTTTCTTTCCCCTCGATCACTATCACTTTCTCTATTCTTCACTACAATTGACCATTTCCAGTTTAAGTGACCCTGTTTAAAGTGACCCTGTTTAATTTTTTATTTTAATATATGGCAGGTGACCTGTTCATAAATTATTATGGGTGAATGTATGGCAAATACATACATAGATCAATACACAGCCATGCGTGGCAATGCACGATCCTAATTCCACAGCGAGGGCTCACTTTGCTCACTTTGCTCAACAAGAATAGTGCAACATAAAATAACGTCAAAGCAATCAAGTCAAAGCAATCAAGATATTTTTTTCCCTTTTTCCCTGATACAGTGAGTGATGAATGAATAAATTAAATATGACTAGTTCATCGTATATAGAGAGAATCAAATGACAACAGTTGGTTAGCTGTTCACAGTGGAATGAAGTCAGGGGCTGGAAGGCAATGACAAAAAAAAAATTTAGCAATGGTGACATTAACAACTGCAGCAAATACATTTACATTGGGCATGCTATATTCAGCTTGCATCAGAACATACCGGCATTGGTCTATATTGTGTTGATGTGTACTTCAGGATTGATACTAGCAACAACTCACATGTTTATCCCGAAACACTTCCAGAATACCTTGAATCCTTCGCTAGACTAACAAACCGGAGCATAAAAAAATGTTTAAAAATAAAATTTGTCTTCATGGATCTATCCTACCCACTTCCCCTGTACAAATAGCTCCTATCTACTTCCCCCATAGAAATAGCTCCTATCTACTTCCCACATAGAAATAGCTCCTACCTACTTCCCCTATAGAAATAGATCCTACCTACTTACTTCCCCCATAGAAATAGCTCCTATCTACTTCCCCCATAGAAATAGCTCCTACCTACTTCCCCCATAGAAATAGCTCCTACCTACTTCTCCCATAGAAATAGCTCCATCTACTTCCCCCATGGAAATAGTTCCTACCTACTTCCCCCATAAAAATAGCTCCTATGTACCTACTTCCCCCACACCTATCTACTTCCCCCATAGAAATAGCTCCTACCTACTTCCCCCATAGAAATAGCTCTTACCTACCCCATTCCTATCAATCCTATCTACTCCACCACATATTTGCATGAAATAAGTCCTACCATTATAATTTACTACCAGAAGACTTCAAATTGTCGAATGCACTGCAGTGACCAATCCTCAATAAAACACAAAGTTGGTAAGGTGTCAACTCACTATAAGTGATGGTTACTCTTGTGACCAGGGCTGAAGCACAGACCTTCAACAAACCAGGTCAACTACTTCAATCTATGTGTGCATGTATGTATACTAAAAGAATAGCATCTGATTAGCTCTGGAGTTAACTTCTTGAATGAGACTGCTCGAGTATCGATAAGCAACAACAACAACAACAACAACAAACAGAAAAAAGACAAACATCAACAAGATTGATGAGTCAATCAACAAGAATTTACTAATAGCCGTCAAATGTTTAGAGGACCCTTTACCTTTTAAAGTAAAGAACTCCAATATTGTACTCATTGGAATATTTCGTTGTTGATAGATTTCCATAGCTACTATCCTACGAAAAATTAAAAATGGGGTGGGGTGGGCTGATGAGACGTAACTATAGCTAATTATAAAATGGGTAAGGTTATGCGTTAGCAAAGGCTCGGGCACACACTTCACTTGTTTCAGCCTTGGTATATATACCTGAGGGAAGTTGGTCACATGTTGTACACCTGAGGGAATGGCGAAGCAAGTTGGGTCACATGTACACCTGAGGGAAAGGCCGAAGCAAGTTGGTCACATGTTGTGCACCTGAGGGAATGGCCGAAGCAAGTTGGTCACATGTACACCTGCGGGAATGGCCGAAGCAAGTTGGTCACATGTACACCTGAGGGAAAGGCCGAAGCAAGTTGGTCACATGTTGTGCACCTGAGGGAATGGCCGAAGCAAGTTGGTCACATGTACACCTGCGGGAATGGCCGAAGCAAGTTGGTCACATGTACACCTGAGGGAAAGGCCGAAGCAAGTTGGTCACATGTTGTGCACCTGAGGGAATGGCCGAAGCAAGTTGGTCACATGTACACCTGCGGGAATGGCCGAAGCAAGTTGGTCACATGTACACCTGAGGGAATTGCCGAAGCAAGTTGGTCACATGTACACCTGAGGGAATGGCCGAAGCAAGTTGGTCACATGTTGTGCACCTGAGGGAATGGCCTAAGCAAGTTGGTCACATGTTGTACACCTGAGGGAATGGCCGAAGCAAGTTGGTCACATGTACACCTGAGGGAATGGCCGAAGCAAGTTGGTCACATGTTGTACACCTGAGGGAATGGCCAAAGCAAGTTGGTCACATGTTGTACACCTGAGGGAATGGCCGAAGCAAGTTGGTCACATGTACACCTGAGGGAATGGCTGAAGCAAGTTGGTCACATGTACACCTGAGGGAATGGCCGAAGCAAGTTGGTCACATGTTGTACGCCTGAGGGAATGGCCGAAGCAAGTTGGTCACATGTACACCTGAGGGATGGCCGAAGCAAGTTGGTCACATGTACACCTGAGGGAATGGCCGAAGCAAGTTGGTCACATGTACACCTGAGGGAATGGCCGAAGCAAGTTGGTCACATGTACACCTGAGGGAATGGCCGAAGCAAGTTGGTCACATGTACACCTGAGGGAATGGCCGAAGCAAGTTGGTCACATGTACACCTGAGGGAATGGCTGAAGCAAGTTGGTCACATGTTGTGCACCTGAGGGAATGGCCGAAGCAAGTTGGTCACATGTACACCTGAGGGAATGGCCGAAGCAAGTTGGTCACATGTTGTGCACCTGAGGGAATGGCCGAAGCAAGTTGGTCACATGTACACCTGAGGGGAATGCCAAAGCAAGTTGGTCACATGTTGTGCACCTGAGGGAATGGCCGAAGCAAGTTGGTCACATGTTGTGCACCTGAGGGAATGGCCGAAGCAAGTTGGTCACATGTTGTACACCTGAGGGAATGGCCGAAGCAAGTTGGTCACATGTTGTGCACCTGACGGAATGAGTTGGTCACATGTTGTGCACCTGAGGGAATGGCCGAAGCAAGTTGGTCACATGTTGTACACCTGAGGGAATGGCCGAAGCAAGTTGGTCACATGTACACCTGAGGGAATGGCTGAAGCAAGTTGGTCACATGTTGTGCACCTGAGGGAATGGCTGAAGCAAGTTGGTCACATGTACACCTGAGGGAATGGCCGAAGCAAGTTGGTCACATGTACACCTGAGGGAATGGCCGAAGTAAGTTGGTCACATGTTGTACACCTGTGGGAATGGCTGAAGCAAGTTGGTCACATGTACACCTAAGGGAATGGCTGAAGCAAGTTGGTCACATGTTGTGCACCTGAGGGAATGGCTGAAGCAAGTTGGTCACATGTACACCTGAGGGAATGGCCGAAGCAAGTTGGTCACATGTACACCTGAGGGAATGGCCGAAGTAAGTTGGTCACATGTTGTACACCTGTGGGAATGGCTGAAGCAAGTTGGTCACATGTTGTACACCTGAGGGAATGGCCATAGCAAGTTGGTCACATGTACACCTGAGGGAATGGCCGAAGTAAGTTGGTCACATGTTGTACACCTGAGGGAATGGCCGAAGTAAGTTGGTCACATGTACACCTGAGGGAATGGCCGAAGCAAGTTGGTCACATGTACACCTGAGGGAATGGCCGAAGCAAGTTGGTCACATGTTGTACACCTGAGGGAATGGCCGAAGCAAGTTGGTCACATGTTGTACACCTGAGGGAATGGCCGAAGCAAGTTGGTCACATGTTGGAAGCTAATGCTTGAGAGAAGTACAAGCACGGACATTGCTCGTATTGGTGGGAGAGATGTATTGGCACAGATTATCCTGGATCATTCCTGGAGGTCCAAAGTTCACAAGTTATTGCCCATCTAAAAACTACCACCCCAGAAAATCATGGGACCATAAGCATGTCAACAACAGCCACAGCAACTACTGGCCTAGCCCTGGCCCTACAACTACAGCCACAGTAACTACTGGCCTAGCCCTAGCCCTACAACTACAGCCACAGCAACTACTGGCCTAGCCCTGGCCCTACAACTACAGCCACAGCAACTACTGGCCTAGCCCTACAACTACAGCCACAGCAACTACTGGCCTAGCCCTGGCCCTACAACTACAGCCACAGTAACTACTGGCCTAGCCCTAGCCCTACAACTACAGCCACAGCAACTACTGGCCTAGCCCTAGCCCTACAACTACAGCCACAGCAACTACTGGCCTAGCCCTGGCCCTGCAACTACAGCAACAGTAACTACTGGCCTAGCCCTAGCCCTACAGGCACTACTCGCTAGTATTGTGCGGGTGACAAGCTTTGAACAGTGGACATCTACATGTAGGCGCTACCTGGGAACATCCGTGGTCCATGGCAGCATTGGACACATGTGAAGTGAGAGTCAGGCACGAGTATTTCTAACCCCCAAGTGCCTGACATGCAGATATGCACACTCACCAACATAGAGCTCCAGTGGCATGAAGTCCATTTCTCCTTTATTTGTAACTTTGAGCTCCAGGGGCATGAAGTTCAGTTCTCCATCATTTCTGATAAACACACTTACTTGCTCCTCTTTACCTTCCCCTTCAGCCTGCTCTTCCATTCCTTCTGTGCCCATCTTGCGGACCGTAGATGCTGCTAGTCTCTGGCGCAACTTCCTAAATGCCTTGGGCTCCTTCTCCATGGAACCAGGTGGCTAAATGAGAGGGGGGATGAGGGGTCATGCTGGGTTGTACATACGTAATGCACAAGAGTGTGCCTATTGTGCCAAAACATGAATAATTGTGGAATAATTCTCGTGGTCGAGTCAACCACAAAAATAGATCTCACTACTCAATATTTATGAGAACGAATAATTAGAACATTGAGTGATTTTTTTTAACACAGAAAGAGCACATGCATGCGCCCATGTATCCCACGTGCATGTGCCCATGTACATGTACTGTATCCCACATGCATGCATCCATGTATCCCACATGATCCATGTATCCCACATGCATGCATCCGTGTATCCCACATGCATGCATCCATGTATCCCACATGTATGCATCCATGTATCTCACATGTACATGTATGTATCCATGTATCTCACATGCATGCATCCATGTATCTCACATGTATGCATCCATGTATCTCACATGCATCCATGTATCTCACATGCATGTGTCCATGCATCCTATATGTATATGTATGCATCCTATATGTATATGTAACCCACATGCATGCATCCATGTATCCCACATGCATGTGTCCATGTATCCCACATGCATGTGTCCATGTATCCCACATGCATGCATCCATGTACAGTAAGAGCCAAAAAAATGTTACGGTTCCATTGCGTTAATATTCCGTTGGCGCTTCTGAGCAACGTCGTTTCAACGTCATTCCAACGCCGTTGAAAACAACTCCGTTCCAACGGTGAAGAATCTTTTTTCTTCGCGTTCAAACTACGTTCACGGTTCAATTTGCTCGCCCTCGTTTGCGCGGTCGTTCACCAGCCTCGTGCTATCAGCTTCTTTTTCGTTCAGCAGCCTCTCGCTTCTTGTACCGTTCATAATGTCCTTCTTCAGCGTAAGGCCCTCGATATTAATACCAGCCTCGAAGGAAATAGAGGAGCAGATGAAGCTGACCGATGAAGCAACTGTTGACTAGCTTCAGCGTCTGCTACAGATAGGACTACAGCATTTCACTGAGCACTATTCTGTGGTGCAGGACCGCTCTAGGATAGACGTTCTGAGGTAGATCTACTGTTCATTAGACACGTGGAACAAGGTAATCTGTCTATCATTTCTAAAGCTTGCTAAGTTTTAATTTAAACCGACAACTTGGGCAGTTAGTAAGCTGGTTTGGCTATAAGAGCATAGCTTTGCCTGGGTTGTGGCTTGGAGTTTAGATTGGGGGCTTGAAGGACCAGCTTAACATAGGCTAAGCTTGACTGCTTAGCTTACTCCTTAGCAAACTTAGCTTACTCTTTAGCAAGCTTGAGCTTGAGTCAGTGAAATGTTTGACTTCCAAATCTTAATGGCAAGGTAATATCACAATAATATCTCCTCCCTTCTGTGCCTTTCCAGATGAAAATGAATATGGAATTTTCTTGGAGAGATGACTTGTGGCGTAGAGGACGTTATGAATGCAGTCCAACTCGAGATCCACAGACTGCACTCAATTCTTCCAAGGATTGTTGTGCTGGTAGTTCATGCATATATACAAAATTGCTATGATTTTTGTTCACTGGTAGTGAGGTTACCATAATCATTGAGCAATGAGCACGCATAACTATCACTGGTGAACTTATCATGCAAGGCTTGTGTTGTGGTTGGCTGCCACAACCAAGACTACCCAATTGGCATGACACTTTTTTGTGTGAAGCATTCACTTATTTGAAAGCTAAGCTACGACCAAGTGTTTGCATCTCTTGGTGTGTGTGTACACCATTTCTCTGACATGCACATTTTGGTGTGAAGTTGACAGTCGGTTACAAAACTAACACTATAAACATAATTTTCCATGTCATTGCTTTATTTTGCAAGCATAAACACTTATATGCTTGCATCGACTCCAAACTCGTCTCCAATACAGGCTCAAATTCAATAGGGTCCATGGAGAGGTAGGTGGTTGGAACCAGCGATTGTAGGAGAGAAGTCGACGAGTATGTGTAAGTCGATGGGGCATCAAGGACCAACTGATCCTACAACTCAACCATAGAAGTCTGAGGTCCTGTTGCATGTACAATGAAACATAATAAAGACATCTACCATGCAATAGAGTATTGCATTGCAGAAATCTTATACTCGTGATGGAACTTCTCACTCTTACAGTACACCTGTCACCAAACACATGACCCATCCTCCACCATGCTTAGTGGCACCACCGACACGGAGTTCTCTGTTGGCAATGTGTAAATGCATCATCTCTTGGTCTATACGTGGCTGAGGTGAGACCTAACATTATTACACGTGGCTTGTTACATGTACATACAAAAGCTTAGCTAGAGTTTAAGGCAAGGCCTGCTAAGCTACTCTGTGAAGTCTCTCTAATGCAAGGCTTGCTAGCTACTAGAGGTCCTGTGAGGCCATTAAAAAAGGGGGGGGGGTTGTTTTGCAAGCCTTAAGGCTGGTTCACAATATGACGCTAGCCCAGCGTTTCGTTTCGTCTCCGTTTCTTCTCCGTCTAGCGTTTGGTTTCGTCCTGTTCACAAATTAGCGTTTCACCGTTTCGTTCCGTCACTGCAAGCCAAATTTTGCCAATTGAGGTTCGACCATTTACCTTGCCACACCCTCGACTACGGCTGGCTAGCTATGACTCGAAGTTCGGCAGTGAAGCAGGCTATTATTTTGATTCTTTTGCTCAGGATGCGGAGGAGGAGGAATAGGAGAGGCAGAACAGAGTGTGGGTACGTCCAATATTTAGAATGCGAAGACAGCAAGGCGAGATCACAACCTGTTCAGGAGATGCGTCTGTCAGATCCAGAAAGCCATTTCAGGTATCTGCGGATGTCTGATAATGAAGATGGTAGTAGAAACATGATTGATGGTGGGTGGAGAGGAGATGAAGAACCAAAATAAGGGAATGACATCAATTGGTCATGCTGGCATCAACAGGTTTGCCATAATTTATCTATATAGTTGCATATGCGTTGTTTGTTTCTTTTTATTAAGACATTCTCAGTCTGCTGTGGAGATCAGGGAAGGTTTCAAAGAATACTTCTGTACTCCTGCTGGAGAAGTTGATTGGCAGTACAGCTATGTTCGCAGAACTCAACTAATTATTTATATCATTCATTCAAAATACGATGTAATATAATGCACTAGTTCAATAGTTGTAATAATCCATAGAATCATGGGAATGAGGGGTAGTGGGGTGAAAGGTTTCTGAAGAGGGATCAATATTCAACCTCACTATACTTCTTGTGCTCACTGGACACCACAACAGGCCCAGCATCTCCAGACTTCTTCTTCTTGGTCTTTTTCAGTTCCCTCACAAAATTGTCCCTCAAAATCCTCCACCTCTTGATGCATCCATTCACTGTGTAGCCTTCTCCAACCTAAACAATATTATAAATATTATGGGAATATGACGACTACTAAGATAATTTAATTCAGTAGCTACGTAGTTTACCTTGCTAGCAACCTCTTTCCACGCATTCTCTTTAGCTCGTAGATCCTTGTAAGAGCTTGATCCTACCTTCCAAAGACATACAAAGCTTCGCACAGCCTCAACTAACTTTTCATCCTCCATTTTCGACTGACAAATTGGCACTAATTAGAACTACGATATGACACGTGAAAATATGAAGCAATCTGATTGGTCAAGCTAGCGTCAACAGACGCTAGAATAGAACTCAAGTATAATCTAGCGGTTCTCTCCGTTTCTTCTTTTCTTCAAAACGGAGCATGTTCACAAATTGACGGTATGACGCTAGGGAACGGAACGGAACGAAACGCTGGGCTAGCGTCATATTGTGAACCGGCCTTTAGTCAATACCAGGCTTTACCTAATGCTTAGCAAACCTAACCTATATAGCAAGCTTTGTCTAAGCATCTTGGCTAAACTGAGTAGCTATGAACAAGAAGGCAAAGCTACTAGCTAATACAAGTAGAGCGCTAGACCTGAAGGACACTAGTGGGAACAGGCCAAAACACTAGGAAGACCTAATACTTACTTACTTCTGTCAGCAATAAACTTCTTCATGGGCAAAATGACATTTGGGAAGAAGAAAACAAAGTGGAGCAAAAAAAACACTCGCTAGATTTAGCATCCAGTTCGTCCGCCCCATGCGCGCGTGCGCATGCGTTTATTAAAAATTGGAAACGTAAGTTTAATGGCGTTTGTTGTGCGTTATTCGTCGGGTACTATTCCATGTTTCTGTTTTCATTAGACATCGTAACATTAGCGTTGGAATAGATATGGAACTGGAATGTTATTTTGGCGCCTACTGTATCCCACATGCATGCATCCCACATGCATGCATCCCACATGCATGCATCCATGTACCCCACTTGCATGCGTCCATGTACCCCACATGCATGCATCCATGTACCCCACATGCATGCATCCATGTACCCCACATGCATGCGTCCATGTACCCCACCGTCCATGTACCCCACATGCATGCATCCATGTACCCCACATGCATGTGTCCATGTACCCCACAGTATAGCACGTGTTGTTATAACACACACATACAGTGTTGCATGTGTTATATAACACACACATACAGTGTTGCATGTGTTATTCATTTAAAAGTACATACCATGATGTTGTTAAAAAAACGTGTGGTTACCACTTTATAGCTCCATAGATTCTGTAAACTTCATGGTATGGACTTGATATATAGCTCAAAAGATATGTCTCTCTTTGTGCTCTCTGTTGATACTAAAAACATTTTTCATAGGTATAACTATAGCCAAGTTACTGGAGCTAAAGTGGGGATACCTCAAAACTTGAATGCCTGATTTTGCAACACATTTTTCTCCAGATTGCCAAGTGCTAGGGAGCTGAAATTAGCACCAGTGGCTAGAGGAAGCCCTCCTCTATACAACGACTTGTTTCATTAGGCGCTAAAACTTAAGTACGTTGTCAAGCGCACGGTTGGAAAATAAAATTTTAATTAATAAAGTAAGAGTTTTGGGTTCCCCCTCGTCTATCAGCAGCAATACCCCTCATTTCTTCACAGAAGCAAATGAACATGTTAGAGACTCAAGCCACTTCAATGGCGTGTGAAATCTTTCACAAGCTTTTGAGTTCGACCATGAACTTAGGGAATCCGATTCATCATCATCACAGGAGGAGGTATCGATAGATTTCTCACCTTTCATTTCACTCACAACTTCATTGTCAGACAATAGGGTCTTCTGAGTCTTCTTCACAGAGTTTTGATCACCTCGAATGTAGCCCAACTGCCATCATATCTTCAACATTATCTTTATTAGAAAAACAAGCCAGTTGTATCATCAAGGCTTCTAGCTCACCATGAGGAACCATCAGCTGAAGCATAAGCAGACAGTAATTCACCTCGAAGGGATATCCCTGTCTCGAGAATTTGTGCAGCTAACCAGAGCTACCCGTGAGCAGCCTTTCTCTCTAGCAGAAGTGGTCCATACCCAGGAGAACCCTTCAGCCCTTGTGGAACAAAACCAGGTGCAAGCAGCTTTACCAAGTTAGCTTCTTTTACAAGATATCTCTTCTTAGCAAATGGCGATTATCGCTGGCTGAAAAAACGACACTCGATCATTTCTCGTGCCATTCCTACGTCAGCAACGGTGGCCTCAGCAACGTCATCAAGCTAGAGACTAACTTTTGCGACTGCCTTTCTTGCTTCTCTAAGGCTGCAACCTCACAGCATCACTTTTTACCAACACTGTTCTCTGCCTCGTGAAAGCCTCATGAAAGACAGCTGCCGTTCGGTGGAGGGTCCGATGGTCAGAGCTGATCGGCGCATGCACATATCCTACGCTACACCTATAAGATCATCAAAGCTTGAAGGAGGTTCCCGCATCTTGGGAATCTGGATAAGGGAGGTTTCACTATTAGAAGGATGTTACCAAAAGAAGCCAAATATTCGCAGATGGTAGCTAGGAGATAGGAGAACTAGTGAGTGGAATATTTGTGGATTGTGTAGCGCCTAGTGGAAGCACAACATGTTTCGTTGCTCCTGGCAATACCTGTTACAAATTGGATTCTAACTACACAAACAGTGAATATTAAAGCCCTAAAACTATCCTTCTCTGCTACTAATCAGGTATCGCGGAAAGTGCAAGGAAGATGGGAATGCTTAAGCATTGTGGGTGTGTAGACAACAACAACAATAGCACTGACTGATGATGTTGATGTCTTCTTCCTGACACGACGTGCTCTCTTGCGGTGTTGAAGGGGACACTTGGAGCCAGCGGGACAGGTTCCAGTGAGAGAGAAGGAGGGGCAGTCATGTCTGTGCTGCAGGGTGCACTATATGAGGGGGGGAGGAGGGAAATGTGGATAAAATGTGTTCAATGATTGGTGGGAGAGGCCTACTATATGAGACTTGCAATAATGATTAGTGGGAGGGGCCTACTATATGAGACTTGCAATAATGATTAGTGGGAGAGGCCTACTATATGAGACTTGCAATAATGATTGGTGGGAGAGGCCTACTATATGAGACTTGTAATAATGATTGGTGGGAGAGGCCTACTATATGATACTTGCAATAATGATTAGTGGGAGGGGCCTACTATATGAGACTTGCAATAATGATTGGTGGGAGAGGCCTACTATATGAGACTTGCAATAATGATTGGTGGGAGAGGCCTACTATATGAGACTTGCAATAATGATTGGTGGGAGAGGCCTACTATATGAGACTTGCAATAATGATTAGTGGGAGAGGCCTACTATATGAGACTTGCAATAATGATTGGTGGGAGGGGCCTACTATATGAGACTTGCAATAATGATTAGTGGGAGAGGCCTACTATATGAGACTAGCAATAATGATTGGTGGGAGAGGCCTACTATATGAGACTTGAATAATGATTAGTGGGAGAGGCCTACTATATGAAACTTGTAATAATGATTGGTGGGAGAGGCCTACTATATGGGACTTGCAATAATGATTAGTGGGAGAGGCCTACTATATGAGACTTGCAATAATGATTGGTGGGAGAGGCCTACTATATGAGACTAGCAATAATGATTAGTGGGAGAGGCCTACTATATGAGACTTGCAATAATGATTAGTGGGAGAGGCCTACTATAATGAGACTTGCAATAATGATTGGTGGGAGAGGCATACTATATGAGACTTGTAATAATGATTGGTGGGAGAGGCCTACTATATGAGACTTGCAATAATGATTAGTGGGAGAGGCCTACTATATGAGACTTGCAATAATGATTAGTGGGAGAGGCCTACTATATGAGACTTGCAATAATGATTAGTGGGAGAGGCCTACTATATGAGACTTGCAATAATGATTGGTGGGAGAGGCCTACTATATGAGACTTGCAATAATGATTGGTGGGAGAGGCCTACTATATGAGACTTGCAATAATGATTGGTGGGAGAGGCCTACTATATGAGACTTGCAATAATGATTGGTGGGAGAGGCCTACTATATGAGACTTGCAATAATGATTGGTGGGAGAGGCCTACTATATGAGACTTGTAATAATGATTAGTGGGAGAGGCCTACTATATGAGACTTGCAATAATGATTGGTGGGAGGGGCCTACTATATGAGACTTGCAATAATGATTGGTAGGAGAGGCCTACTATATGAGACTTGCAATAATGATTGGTGGGAGAGGCCTACTATATGAGACTTGCAATAATGATTAGTGGGAGAGGCCTACTATATGAGACTATATAGCAATAATGATTGGTGGGAGGGGCCTACTATATGAGACTTGCAATAATGATTGGTGGGAGGGGCCTACTATATGAGACTTGCAATAATGATTAGTGGGAGAGGCCTACTATATGAGACTTGCAATAATGATTGGTGGGAGAGGCCTACTATATGAGACTTGCAATAATGATTAGTGGGAGAGGCCTACTATATGAGACTTGCAATAATGATTGGTGGGAGAGGCCTACTATATGAGACTTGCAATAATGATTGGTGGGAGAGGCCTACTATATGAGACTAGCAATAATGATTGGTGGGAGAGGCCTACTATATGAGACTTGTAATAATGATTGGTAGGAGAGGCCTACTATATGAGACTTGCAATAATGATTGGTGGGAGAGGCCTACTATATGAGACTTGCAATAATGATTGGTGGGAGAGGCCTACTATATGAGACTTGCAATAATGATTGGTGGGAGAGGCCTACTATATGAGACTTGCAATAATGATTAGTGGGAGAGGCCTACTATATGAGACTTGCAATAATGATTGGTGGGAGAGGCCTACTATATGAGACTAGCAATAATGATTGGTGGGAGAGGCCTACTATATGGGACTTGCAATAATGATTGGTGGGAGAGGCCTACTATATGGGACTTGCAATAATGATTAGTGGGAGAGGCCTACTATATGAGACTTGCAATAATGATTAGTGGGAGAGGCCTACTATATGAGACTTGCAATAATGATTGGTGGGAGGGGCCTACTATATGAGACTTGCAATAATGATTGGTGGGAGAGGCCTACTATATGGGACTTGCAATAATGATTAGTGGGAGAGGCCTACTATATGAGACTTGCAATAATGATTGGTGGGAGAGGCCTACTATATGAGACTAGCAATAATGATTGGTGGGAGAGGCCTACTATATGAGACTTGCAATAATGATTGGTGGGAGAGGCCTACTATATGGGACTTGCAATAATGATTAGTGGGAGAGGCCTACTATATGAGACTTGCAATAATGATTGGTGGGAGAGGCCTACTATATGAGACTAGCAATAATGATTGGTGGGAGAGGCCTACTATATGAGACTTGCAATAATGATTGGTGGGAGAGGCCTACTATATGAGACTTGCAATAATGATTGGTGGGAGAGGCCTACTATATGAGACTAGCAATAATGATTGGTGGGAGAGGCCTACTATATGAGACTTGCAATAATGATTAGTGGGAGAGGCCTACTATATGAGACTTGCAATAATGATTAGTGGGAGAGGCCTACTATATGAGACTTGCAATAATGATTGGTGGGAGAGGCCTACTATATGAGACTTGCAATAATGATTGGTGGGAGAGGCCTACTATATGAGACTTGCAATAATGATTAGTGGGAGGGGCCTACTATATGAGACTAGCAATAATGGTTGGTGGGAGAGGCCTACTATATGAGACTTGCAATAATGATTGGTGGGAGAGGCCTACTATATGAGACTTGCAATAATGATTAGTGGGAGAGGCCTACTATATGAGACTTGCAATAATGATTGGTGGGAGAGGCCTACTATATGAGACTTGCAATAATGATTAGTGGGAGAGGCCTACTATATGAGACTTGCAATAATGATTGGTGGGAGAGGCCTACTATATGAGACTTGCAATAATGATTGGTGGGAGAGGCCTACTATATGAGACTTGCAATAATGATTGGTGGGAGAGGCCTACTATATGGGACTTGCAATAATGATTAGTGGGAGAGGCCTACTATATGAGACTTGCAATAATGATTGGTGGGAGAGGCCTACTATATGGGACTTGCAATAATGATTAGTGGGAGAGGCCTACTATATGAGACTAGCAATAATGATTGGTGGGAGAGGCCTACTATATGAGACTTGCAATAATGATTAGTGGGAGAGGCCTACTATATGAGACTTGCAATAATGATTGGTGGGAGGGGCCTACTATATGAGACTAGCAATAATGATTGGTGGGAGGGGCCTACTATATGAGACTAGCAATAATGATTGGTGGGAGAGGCCTACTATATGAGACTTGCAATAATGATTGGTGGGAGAGGCCTACTATATGAGACTAGCAATAATGATTGGTGGGAGAGGCCTACTATATGAGACTTGCAATAATGATTGGTGGGAGAGGCCTACTATATGAGACTTGCAATAATGATTAGTGGGAGAGGCCTACTATATGAGACTTGCAATAATGATTGGTGGGAGGGGCCTACTATATGAGACTAGCAATAATGATTGGTGGGAGAGGCCTACTATATGAGACTTGCAATAATGATTAGTGGGAGAGGCCTACTATATGAGACTTGCAATAATGATTGGTGGGAGAGGCCTACTATATGAGACTTGCAATAATGATTAGTGGGAGAGGCCTACTATATGAGACTTGCAATAATGATTAGTGGGAGAGGCCTACTATATGAGACTTGCAATAATGATTGGTGGGAGAGGCCTACTATATGAGACTAGCAATAATGATTGGTGGGAGAGGCCTACTATATGAGACTTGCAATAATGATTAGTGGGAGAGGCCTACTATATGAGACTTGCAATAATGATTGGTGGGAGGGGCCTACTATATGAGACTTGCAATAATGATTGGTGGGAGAGGCCTACTATATGAGACTAGCAATAATGATTAGTGGGAGAGGCCTACTATATGAGACTTGCAATAATGATTGGTGGGAGAGGCCTACTATATGAGACTAGCAATAATGATTAGTGGGAGAGGCCTACTATATGAGACTAGCAATAATGATTGGTGGGAGAGGCCTACTATATGAGACTTGCAATAATGATTAGTGGGAGAGGCCTACTATATGAGACTTGCAATAATGATTGGTGGGAGAGGCCTACTATATGAGACTTGCAATAATGATTAGTGGGAGGGCCTACTATATGAGACTAGCAATAATGATTAGTGGGAGAGGCCTACTATATGAGACTTACAATAATGATTGGTGGGAGAGGCCTACTATATGAGACTTGCAATAATGATTGGTGGGAGAGGCCTACTATATGAGACTAGCAATAATGATTAGTGGGAGGGGCCTACTATATGAGACTTGCAATAATGATTAGTGGGAGAGGCCTACTATATGAGACTAGCAATAATGATTAGTGGGAGAGGCCTACTATATGAGACTTGCAATAATGATTAGTGGGAGAGGCCTACTATATGAGACTTGCAATAATGATTGGTGGGAGAGGCCTACTATATGAGACTTGCAATAATGATTAGTGGGAGGGCCTACTATATGAGACTAGCAATAATGATTAGTGGGAGAGGCCTACTATATGAGACTTACAATAATGATTGGTGGGAGAGGCCTACTATATGAGACTTGCAATAATGATTGGTGGGAGAGGCCTACTATATGAGACTAGCAATAATGATTAGTGGGAGAGGCCTACTATATGAGACTAGCAATAATGATTAGTGGGAGAGGCCTACTATATGAGACTAGCAATAATGATTGGTGGGAGAGGCCTACTATATGAGACTTGCAATAATGATTGGTGGGAGAGGCCTACTACATGTATATGAGACTAGCAATAATGATTAGTGGGAGGGGCCTACTATATGAGACTTGCAATAATGATTGGTGGGAGGGGCCTACTATATGAGACTTGCAATAATGATTAGTGGGAGAGGCCTACTATATGAGACTTGCAATAATGATTGGTGGGAGAGGCCTACTATATGAGACTAGCAATAATGATTGGTGGGAGGGGCCTACTATATGAGACTTGCAATAATGATTGGTGGGAGGGGCCTACTATATGAGACTTGCAATAATGATTGGTGGGAGAGGCCTACTATATGAGACTAGCAATAATGATTGGTGGGAGAGGCCTACTATATGAGACTTGCAATAATGATTAGTGGGAGGGCCTACTATATGAGACTTGCAATAATGATTGGTGGGAGAGGCCTACTATATGAGACTTGCAATAATGATTAGTGGGAGAGGCCTACTATATGAGACTTGCAATAATGATTGGTGGGAGAGGCCTACTATATGAGACTAGCAATAATGATTAGTGGGAGAGGCCTACTATATGAGACTAGCAATAATGATTAGTGGGAGAGGCCTACTATATGAGACTTGCAATAATGATTGGTGGGAGGGGCCTACTATATGAGACTTGCAATAATGATTGGTGGGAGGGGCCTACTATATGAGACTTGCAATAATGATTAGTGGGAGGGGCCTACTATATGAGACTTGCAATAATGATTGGTGGGAGAGGCCTACTATATGAGACTTGCAATAATGATTAGTGGGAGAGGCCTACTATATGAGACTTGCAATAATGATTGGTGGGAGAGGCCTACTATATGAGACTTGCAATAATGATTAGTGGGAGAGGCCTACTATATGAGACTTGCAATAATGATTGGTGGGAGAGGCCTACTATATGAGACTTGCAATAATGATTGGTGGGAGGGGCCTACTATATGAGACTTGCAATAATGATTAGTGGGAGGGGCCTACTATATGAGACTTGCAATAATGATTAGTGGGAGAGGCCTACTATATGAGACTAGCAATAATGATTAGTGGGAGAGGCCTACTATATGAGACTTGTAATAATGATTGGTGGGAGAGGCCTACTATATGAGACTTGCAATAATGATTGGTGGGAGAGGCCTACTATATGAGACTTGTAATAATGATTGGTGGGAGAGGCCTACTATATGAGACTTGCAATAATGATTGGTGGGAGAGGCCTACTATATGAGACTTGCAATAATGATTAGTGGGAGAGGCCTACTATATGAGACTAGCAATAATGATTGGTGGGAGAGGCCTACTATATGAGACTTGCAATAATGATTGGTGGGAGAGGCCTACTATATGAGACTTGCAATAATGATTGGTGGGAGAGGCCTACTATATGAGACTTGCAATAATGATTAGTGGGAGAGGCCTACTATATGAGACTTGTAATAATGATTGGTGGGAGAGGCCTACTATATGAGACTAGCAATAATGATTAGTGGGAGAGGCCTACTATATGAGACTTGCAATAATGATTAGTGGGAGAGGCCTACTATATGAGACTATATAGCAATAATGATTAGTGGGAGAGGCCTACTATATGAGACTTGCAATAATGATTAGTGGGAGAGGCCTACTATATGAGACTTGCAATAATGATTGGTGGGAGAGGCCTACTATATGAGACTTGCAATAATGATTAGTGGGAGAGGCCTACTATATGAGACTTGCAATAATGATTGGTGGGAAAGGCCTACTATATGAGACTTGTAATAATGATTAGTGGGAGAGGCCTACTATATGAGACTTGCAATAATGATTGTGGGAGAGGCCTACTATATGAGACTTGCAATAATGATTGGTGGGAGAGGCCTACTATATGAGACTATATAGCAATAATGATTAGTGGGAGAGGCCTACTATATGAGACTATATAGCAATAATGATTAGTGGGAGAGGCCTACTATATGAGACTTGCAATAATGATTGGTGGGAGAGGCCTACTATATGAGACTAGCAATAATGATTGGTGGGAGAGGCCTACTATATGAGACTTGCAATAATGATTAGTGGGAGGGGCCTACTATATGAGACTAGCAATAATGATTGGTGGGAGAGGCCTACTATATGAGACTTGCAATAATGATTGGTGGGAGAGGCCTACTATATGAGACTTGCAATAATGATTGGTGGGAGGGGCCTACTATATGATACTTGCAATAATGATTAGTGGGAGAGGCCTATATGAGACTTGCAATAATGATTAGTGGGAGAGGCCTACTATATGAGACTTGCAATAATGATTGGTGGGAGAGGCCTACTATATGAGACTTGCAATAATGATTGGTGGGAGGGGCCTACTATATGAGACTTGCAATAATGATTGGTGGGAGAGGCCTACTATATGAGACTTGCAATAATGATTAGTGGGAGAGGCCTACTATATGAGACTTGCAATAATGATTGGTGGGAAAGGCCTACTATATGAGACTTGTAATAATGATTAGTGGGAGAGGCCTACTATATGAGACTTGCAATAATGATTGGTGGGAGAGGCCTACTATATGAGACTTGCAATAATGATTGGTGGGAGAGGCCTACTATAGACTATATAGCAATAATGATTAGTGGGAGAGGCCTACTATATGAGACTTGCAATAATGATTAGTGGGAGAGGACTACTATATGAGACTTGCAATAATGATTGGTGGGAGAGGCCTACTATATGAGACTTGCAATAATGATTGGTGGGAGAGGCCTACTATATGAGACTTGCAATAATGATTAGTGGGAGAGGCCTACTATATGAGACTTGCAATAATGATTGGTGGGAGAGGCCTACTATATGAGACTTGCAATAATGATTGGTGGGAGGGGCCTACTATATGAGACTTGTAATAATGATTGGTGGGAGAGGCCTACTATATGAGACTTGCAATAATGATTGGTGGGAGGGGCCTACTATATGAGACTTGCAATAATGATTAGTGGGAGAGGCCTACTATATGAGACTAGCAATAATGATTGGTGGGAGAGGCCTACTATATGAGACTTGCAATAATGATTAGTGGGAGAGGCCTACTATATGAGACTTGCAATAATGATTGGTGGGAGAGGCCTACTATATGAGACTAGCAATAATGATTGGTGGGAGGGGCCTACTATATGAGACTTGCAATAATGATTGGTGGGAGGGGCCTACTATATGAGACTTGCAATAATGATTAGTGGGAGAGGCCTACTATATGAGACTTGCAATAATGATTAGTGGGAGGGGCCTACTATATGAGACTTGCAATAATGATTAGTGGGAGAGGCCTACTATATGAGACTTGTAATAATGATTGGTGGGAGAGGCCTACTATATGAGACTTGCAATAATGATTGGTGGGAGAGGCCTACTATATGAGACTTGCAATAATGATTAGTGGGAGAGGCCTACTATATGAGACTTGCAATAATGATTGGTGGGAGAGGCCTACTATATGAGACTAGCAATAATGATTAGTGGGAGGGGCCTACTATATGAGACTTGCAATAATGATTAGTGGGAGAGGCCTACTATATGAGACTTGCAATAATGATTAGTGGGAGAGGCCTACTATATGAGACTTGCAATAATGATTGGTGGGAGGGGCCTACTATATGAGACTAGCAATAATGATTGGTGGGAGAGGCCTACTATATGAGACTAGCAATAATGATTAGTGGGAGAGGCCTACTATATGAGACTTGCAATAATGATTAGTGGGAGAGGCCTACTATATGAGACTTGCAATAATGATTAGTGGGAGAGGCCTACTATATGAGACTTGCAATAATGATTGGTGGGAGGGGCCTACTATATGAGACTAGCAATAATGATTGGTGGGAGAGGCCTACTATATGAGACTATATAGCAATAATGATTGGTGGGAGAGGCCTACTATATGAGACTTGCAATAATGATTGGTGGGAGAGGCCTACTATATGAGACTTGCAATAATGATTGGTGGGAGGGGCCTACTATATGAGACTTGCTAATGATTGGTGGGAGAGGCCTACTATATGAGACTTGCAATAATGATTAGTGGGAGAGGCCTACTATATGAGACTTGCAATAATGATTGGTGGGAAAGGCCTACCATATGAGACTTGTAATAATGATTAGTGGGAGAGGCCTACTATATGAGACTTGCAATAATGATTGGTGGGAGAGGCCTACTATATGAGACTTGCAATAATGATTGGTGGGAGAGGCCTACTATATGAGACTATATACATGTAGCAATAATGATTAGTGGGAGAGGCCTACTATATGAGACTTGCAATAATGATTAGTGGGAGAGGACTACTATATGAGACTTGCAATAATGATTGGTGGGAGAGGCCTACTATATGAGACTTGCAATAATGATTGGTGGGAGAGGCCTACTATATGAGACTTGCAATAATGATTAGTGGGAGAGGCCTACTATATGAGACTTGCAATAATGATTGGTGGGAGAGGCCTACTATATGAGACTTGCAATAATGATTGGTGGGAGGGGCCTACTATATGAGACTTGTAATAATGATTGGTGGGAGAGGCCTACTATATGAGACTTGCAATAATGATTGGTGGGAGGGGCCTACTATATGAGACTTGCAATAATGATTAGTGGGAGAGGCCTACTATATGAGACTAGCAATAATGATTGGTGGGAGAGGCCTACTATATGAGACTTGTAATAATGATTGGTGGGAGAGGCCTACTATATGAGACTTGTAATAATGATTGGTGGGAGAGGCCTACTATATGAGACTTGCAATAATGATTGGTGGGAGAGGCCTACTATATGAGACTAGCAATAATGATTGGTGGGAGAGGCCTACTATATGAGACTTGCAATAATGATTAGTGGGAGAGGCCTACTATATGAGACTTGCAATAATGATTGGTGGGAGAGGCCTACTATATGAGACTAGCAATAATGATTGGTGGGAGGGGCCTACTATATGAGACTTGCAATAATGATTGGTGGGAGGGGCCTACTATATGAGACTTGCAATAATGATTGGTGGGAGAGGCCTACTATATGAGACTTGCAATAATGATTAGTGGGAGGGGCCTACTATATGAGACTTGCAATAATGATTAGTGGGAGAGGCCTACTATATGAGACTTGTAATAATGATTGGTGGGAGAGGCCTACTATATGAGACTTGCAATAATGATTGGTGGGAGGGGCCTACTATATGAGACTTGCAATAATGATTGGTGGGAGAGGCCTACTATATGAGACTTGCAATAATGATTGGTGGGAGAGGCCTACTATATGAGACTAGCAATAATGATTAGTGGGAGAGGCCTACTATATGAGACTAGCAATAATGATTGGTGGGAGGGGCCTACTATATGAGACTTGCAATAATGATTAGTGGGAGAGGCCTACTATATGAGACTTGCAATAATGATTAGTGGGAGGGGCCTACTATATGAGACTAGCAATAATGATTAGTGGGAGGGGCCTACTATATGAGACTTGCAATAATGATTGGTGGGAGAGGCCTACTATATGAGACTTGCAATAATGATTGGTGGGAGAGGCCTACTATATGAGACTTGCAATAATGATTAGTGGGAGAGGCCTACTATATGAGACTTGCAATAATGATTGGTGGGAGAGGCCTACTATATGGGACTTGCAATAATGATTGGTGGGAGAGGCCTACTATATGAGACTTGCAATAATGATTGGTGGGAGAGGCCTACTATATGAGACTTGCAATAATGATTGGTGGGAGAGGCCTACTATATGAGACTTGCAATAATGATTGGTGGGAGGGGCCTACTATATGAGACTTGCAATAATGATTGGTGGGAGAGGCCTACTATATGAGACTTGTAATAATGATTGGTGGGAGAGGCCTACTATATGAGACTTGTAATAATGATTGGTGGGAGAGGCCTACTATATGAGACTTGCAATAATGATTGGTGGGAGAGGCCTACTATATGAGACTTGCAATAATGATTGGTGGGAGGGGCCTACTATATGAGACTAGCAATAATGATTGGTGGGAGGGGCCTACTATATGAGACTAGCAATAATGATTAGTGGGAGAGGCCTACTATATGATACTTGCAATAATGATTGGTGGGAGAGGCCTACTATATGAGACTAGCAATAATGATTGGTGGGAGAGGCCTACTATATGAGACTTGCAATAATGATTGGTGGGAGAGGCCTACTATATGAGACTTGTAATAATGATTGGTGGGAGAGGCCTACTATATGAGACTAGCAATAATGATTGGTGGGAGAGGCCTACTATATGAGACTTGCAATAATGATTGGTGGGAGAGGCCTACTATATGAGACTAGCAATAATGATTGGTGGGAGAGGCCTACTATATGAGACTTGCAATAATGATTGGTGGGAGAGGCCTACTATATGAGACTTGCAATAATGATTGGTGGGAGAGGCCTACTATATGAGACTTGCAATAATGATTGGTGGGAGAGGCCTACTATATGAGACTTGCAATAATGATTAGTGGGAGGGGCCTACTATATGAGACTTGCAATAATGATTAGTGGGAGAGGCCTACTATATGAGACTTGCAATAAAGATTAGTGGGAGAGGCCTACTATATGATACTTCCAGCATGCACATAACAGGTGTTCATATCATATGCTACACAGAGAAAAATTCCGAGAGGGTTTGGTATTCATGGCTATCAAGGTTAGAATCCAATTCTCGCACTGGTCAGGGAGTGGAAGAGGGAGGTGTGGCTTACAATACATGGATGCCTCCCACATGAACTCTTCTGTATTCACCCATGCGAATATCTAAACAGCCCCCTCAACACTGTGAATATCTATCTAAACAGCCCCCTCAACACTGTAAATATCTATCTAAACAGCCCCCTCAACGGCACGTCTGCAACCCACAGAACCCCGGGATAATACTGGCTACCCTCTACAAACCATTTTTATGCTAGCCCTAGCTGACTTACAAATAGCCCTAGCCCTAGCTGACTTACAAATAGCCCTAGCCCTACCTGATTACAAATTTATAGCCTTAGCCCTAGCTGACTTATATATAACCCTGGCCCTAGCTGACTTATATATAACCCTAGCCCTAGCTGACTTATATATAACCCTAGCCCTAGCCGACTTATATATAACCCTAGCCCTAGCCGACTTATATATAACCCTAGCCCTAGCAGACTTATATATAACCCTAGCCCTAGCTGACTTATATATAACCCTAGCCCTAGCTGACTTATATATAACCCTAGCCCTAGCTGACTTATATATAACCCTAGCCCTAGCTGACTTATATATAACCCTACTTATATATAACCCTACCCCTAGCTGACTTATATATAACCCTTGCCCTAGCTGACTTCTAAGTAGCCCTAGCTCTAACTGACTTATAAATAGTCGCTAGTTTAGTTCTAAGTTCTAAATAGCCCTAGCTCTAGCTTACTTCTAATCCCAGAATATCCCTGACCCTAGCAGGGTTTCCATTCAGGGGGGTGGGGGGCTGCCCCCAGAATCTCTTCGTCGCCCTGGACAATTTTCAAATGAAACCTTGCCAAGTTTAGCTGACTGCTTACCGCACTCAAAATCTAGCTAACATGCATATATGCACCACCTCAGGAAAACAAGACTAAAGACTCACTCACCTTCTCTTCTCTGGGGCAGAAACCTTTCAGGAAGTCGGGACAGACCTTGGCATCTCTTCCAACACTGACGTGAAGATAAGGACAGTTATCTTTGCTGCAGATGCCTCGCAGGAAGAAGGCGCATGTCGGCATCTACAGAGACCACAAGAGAGAGAGAGTGTGAATAAGAGTGTGTGGTTGATCATGTTGTGTGCATATCTAGTGAGGTCAATGGCACGCTGGGTTTAGGCAGGTCAAGCAGAGAGGTGTTGTATGTGTGTATACATATGTAACCTCCACTGCTGGCACTTGGTCGTGCCCTTAGACCGATGACTTGCCTTTCCTTTGACAATTTCATGGGATAAGGAGCACTTTCCGTCCATTTTGTCACAGGTTCCCTTCAAGAACCTGCGCACACAAAACATACTTCAATGAAGGCTCTCTAGGGCTGCCGCAAGTCTCTCCAACGACATGCTTGAGACTATCCCAGGTTACTCGTAACCCGATAATATCCCTAGCCCTAGAACACCCCCGCACATAATCTAGAATACATGTAACCGATGCCCTATAATATCCAAGCCCTTAGAATAGCCCTGGCCCTAGCACTGATGCATGGAATCCAAGGTGCTGATCATTCACCCTCACTATCCTAGCAAAAGGTATGACAGTATACTGGAAATGTCTTAATGACAACAACTACAAAGACACTAATAAGAATGACAACAGCAACAACAATGACACTAATAAGAATGACAACAGCAACAACAATGACACTAATAAGAATGACAACAACAACAACAGTGATGTCATTGCATCTTACTTCGGACACACAGCGATCCTGGCTGGATCATGAAGGTAGGGACAGTCCTTCCCCTTGCTGCACTTCCCTGTATGTATGTGTATTGTGTGGAAATATGACACCAGCAGCTCAGAATTCAAGAGCTACATGTAAGTAAGAGGTACACCAGACTGGCCTACGCAGACCAACCCCTCACACCCAACCCCTCACACCCAACCCCTCCACATCCAACCCCTCACACCCAACTCCCCACACCCAACCCCTCCACACCCAACCCCTCCACACCCAACCCCCCACACCCAACCCCCCACACCTAACCCCCCACATCCAACCCCCCCACATCCAATCCCTCACACCCAACCCCCCACACCCAACATCCAACCCCCCACATCCAACCCCTCAGCACATTCCAAACTAACCAAGTGTTAGTCTGCATGCATAGCATTAGTGTAAACTATTTGGAACCTAACCACGGACATCACATAGACCTGGTCCTGGCTATCTACAACATAAAGTTTTACTTAGTCCTTACAGGACGACTTAGTCTTCACATGACGACTTAGTCCTCACAGGATGACTTAGTCCTCACAGGATGACTTAATCCTCACAGGATGACTTAGTCCTAACATGATGACTTAATCCGCACAGGATGACTTAGTCCTCACAGGACAACTTAATCCTCACAGGACAACTTAATCCTCACAGGATGACTTAATCCTCACAGGATGACTTAGTCCTCACAGGATGACTTAGTCCTCACAGGATGACTTAATCCTCACAGGATGACTTAGTCCTAACATGATGACTTAATCCGCACAGGATGACTTAGTCCTCACAGGATGACTTAGTCCTCACAGGACGACTTAATCCTCACAGGACGACTTAGTCCTCACAGGACAGCTGTCATGTATACGTGATATAATTAAACATTACTCTGAGAAGACGGTCACTGATTTGTGACACGCGTTAATTTTTTTAAATAAAGATGATGGTCACAGATTCGTGGCAGGCTTCTTCTTTATGACCTCCTCTTTACCACGCGCCATAACTACTCATAAATATCCTCCCTTGGTTGTGGAGGCCCTGGTCTCCGAAGGGTTCAGCTATCAGCTCCAGCAAGCAGCTTTTTCTAAACTATTACAGGCAAACATACGTGGATTAAGCACTGTGGACCATGCATACATACTGATGTGGAGATTGAGAGACTGAGTAGAACTTTGACTGATACATTATATATATATATATATATATATATAGATAGATAGATAGCAGTGTGCAGTAGAAGTGAAGTTCAGATGGTGTTGCAGAGAACTTGGGTTTATTGAAGTTGGATTGACTGGGAGAGACATGACCAATCAAAGAATGGAGGTGCAATTCTGCCTTAGCCCACTTGTATGTCTAGTATGAACAACGAGGACAAATATAACAGATATATACTATATATCTTTAAGTGCACAGGTGAATACGGTTCCAACTGACCTACAGACAAGCTTATATCACCTGACCTACAGGACAAGCTTATACACCTGACCTACAGGACAAACTTATGCCACCTGACCTACAGGACAAGCTTATACCAAGCAGCAATGGAAAGTGAAAATGACTCATGGCTTTGAATGCTGTATAATCATCAATAATGTAACGTCTGAAACATTCTTACTTGATCAGAGCTGCCAGTTTCTCCATTGCCAACGAAGTTTGGGATCCTTCTTCTAGTTCCTCTGGTGGACAGGCACATCTTAGACATGGAGAAAGTGAGCAAATTCTTTGCGGAGTTACTAAAAAAATTCTAGTCCTTCCGGACACAAACAATATACAGTAGCTTAGCTAGCTCGAAGAACAGCCTTATAGCTGCTAGCTAAATATGAAGAAGAAAAAAGCCAGCTTCTTTAAGCTAATGGCTACAAGCTTATAGACTCTCAGATCTAAGCTCAGACGTCCTTCAAGTGCAACAAGATATTCATCAACTTCCACAGGAGACACATCGCGATCTGGAAAAACTATATATAAATTTAACACCTGTAAGAGCTACCATAGAAGTGTCCTTAGCATGTAGTTAACTACATACTAGGCAGTTACATGTAACTCAACAAAAATTTGTAGTCTTCCAGCAAGCCAAGTCCAAGATCTAGTACATGTAGGTGACAATGTTATTGAGCTCAAATAAAACGTTGAATAGCTAAGCCAATAAGAAGTGCTACAGCACCAAAGAATCGAGAAACAACTTGTCCAGAGAAGTCAGGTTGTGTTCCATTATCAATGGAATATAAATGATGGCTTAGAACTTAAGTCTAGGTGAAGTGCAGCTCACTTTCTTCTTGGAAATTGCATGCGAGTAAAACAGTGCCGTCTCAGTTAAGGTTGTTCTTTTAATATAACGAGCATAAGTCTTACAGAAGGTTTTTTAATTTTGTCCGTCATCCTCTAAGGATTTAAAATATAAATAAATAAATATAAATAAATAAATAAATAAATAATAAATAAATAATATTTAAAAAAATTAAAAAAATAAAAATAAAAATAAAAAAACTATCAATGAACTCTCAGTTGACATAACATTAAAATCACCTTCTCAATAATCAACTTCAATTTTTATTCACTCTACATTTCGACTAGATGAAGACTAGAGCATCTAGTCAAAACGTCGAGTGAATAAAAATTGAAGTTGATTATTGAGAAGGTTATTTTAAATAAATAACTAGCTGTGATGTTGGTCCGCTGGTTTAGTGCCTTACATTCAAGGAACATGGGAGTGTTTTTGGAGGTCACTGGTGGTTCTGCTGAAGACTCCATTTAGGCTTCACAGAAGCAAGTTCTATCTAACATCTGATTTACCTGCCATTTTGAAACGTATGGGTCAACCCTAACTTAGAGTGCACGGGCACTTGTCCCTAACTCTAACTCTAGCCCTAATTCTAGACCTGGCTCTGCCCTAGCCCTAATCAGCCCTAGCTCTAACTCTTCCCTAACTCTAGACCTGGTACCAACTCTAGCCCTCATTATAACTATTAATTCTAGCCCTAGTCCTTCCTGGAACTGACTGTAGTCCTAGTCCTACCTCTAGACCTGGCTTTAACTCTAGCCCTAGTTATTTATATATCTCTTAACTTTAACCCTAGCTCTAACTCTGCCGTAGCCCTAACACCAGCCCTAGCTCTAACCCAAGCCCTAACACTAGTTCTAGCTCCCTAACTCTACCCCTAATTATAACTCTTAACACTAGCCCGACATACATGTAGCACTAACTTTAGCCCTACCACTGACTGTAGTCCTAGCTAGCTCTAGCCCTAACTCTAACACTAGACTTGGCTCTAACTATAACCCTAATTAGCCCTACATGTAGCCCTAACTTGAGCCCTAGCCCTAACACTAGTCCCAGCTGTAATCCTAGCACTAACTATAGACCTGGCTCCAACTAGAACAGTAGTGCTAGTCCTGACTCTAGTGCCGGTCCTGACTCTAGTGCCGGTCCTGACTCTAGTGCCGGTCCTGACTCTAGTGCCGGTCCTGACTCTAGTGCCGGTCCTGACTCTAGTGCCGGTCCTGACTCTAGTGCCGGTCCTGACTCTAGTGCCGGTCCTGACTCTAGTGCCGGTCCTGACTCTAGTGCCGGTCCTGACTCTAGTGCCGGTCCTGACTCTAGTGCCGGTCCTGACTCTAGTGCCGGTCCTGACTCTAGTGCCGGTCCTGACTCTAGTGCCGGTCCTGACTCTAGTGCCGGTCCTGACTCTAGTGCCGGTCCTGACTCTAGTGCCGGTCCTGACTCTAGTGCCGGTCCTGACTCTAGTGCCGGTCCTGACTCTAGTGCCGGTCCTGACTCTAGTGCCGGTCCTGACTCTAGTGCCGGTCCTGACTCTAGTGCCGGTCCTGACTCTAGTGCCGGTCCTGACTCTAGTGCCGGTCCTGACTCTAGTGCCGGTCCTGACTCTAGTGCCGGTCCTGACTCTAGTGCCGGTCCTGACTCTAGTGCCGGTCCTGACTCTAGTGCCGGTCCTGACTCTAGTGCCGGTCCTGACTCTAGTGCCGGTCCTGACTCTAGTGCCGGTCCTGACTCTAGTGCCGGTCCTGACTCTAGTGCCGGTCCTGACTCTAGTGCCGGTCCTGACTCTAGTGCCGGTCCTGACTCTAGTGCCGGTCCTGACTCTAGTGCCGGTCCTGACTCTAGTGCCGGTCCTGACTCTAGTGCCGGTCCTGACTCTAGTGCCGGTCCTGACTCTAGTGCCGGTCCTGACTCTAGTGCCGGTCCTGACTCTAGTGCCGGTCCTGACTCTAGTGCCGGTCCTGACTCTAGTGCCGGTCCTGACTCTAGTGCCGGTCCTGACTCTAGTGCCGGTCCTGACTCTAGTGCCGGTCCTGACTCTAGTGCCGGTCCTGACTCTAGTGCCGGTCCTGACTCTAGTGCCGGTCCTGACTCTAGTGCCGGTCCTGACTCTAGTGCCGGTCCTGACTCTAGTGCCGGTCCTGACTCTAGTGCCGGTCCTGACTCTAGTGCCGGTCCTGACTCTAGTGCCGGTCCTGACTCTAGTGCCGGTCCTGACTCTAGTGCCGGTCCTGACTCTAGTGCCGGTCCTGACTCTAGTGCCGGTCCTGACTCTAGTGCCGGTCCTGACTCTAGTGCCGGTCCTGACTCTAGTGCCGGTCCTGACTCTAGTGCCGGTCCTGACTCTAGTGCCGGTCCTGACTCTAGTGCCGGTCCTGACTCTAGTGCCGGTCCTGACTCTAGTGCCGGTCCTGACTCTAGTGCCGGTCCTGACTCTAGTGCCGGTCCTGACTCTAGTGCCGGTCCTGACTCTAGTGCCGGTCCTGACTCTAGTGCCGGTCCTGACTCTAGTGCCGGTCCTGACTCTAGTGCCGGTCCTGACTCTAGTGCCGGTCCTGACTCTAGTGCCGGTCCTGACTCTAGTGCCGGTCCTGACTCTAGTGCCGGTCCTGACTCTAGTGCCGGTCCTGACTCTAGTGCCGGTCCTGACTCTAGTGCCGGTCCTGACTCTAGTGCCGGTCCTGACTCTAGTGCCGGTCCTGACTCTAGTGCCGGTCCTGACTCTAGTGCCGGTCCTGACTCTAGTGCCGGTCCTGACTCTAGTGCCGGTCCTGACTCTAGTGCCGGTCCTGACTCTAGTGCCGGTCCTGACTCTAGTGCCGGTCCTGACTCTAGTGCCGGTCCTGACTCTAGTGCCGGTCCTGACTCTAGTGCCGGTCCTGACTCTAGTGCCGGTCCTGACTCTAGTGCCGGTCCTGACTCTAGTGCCGGTCCTGACTCTAGTGCCGGTCCTGACTCTAGTGCCGGTCCTGACTCTAGTGCCGGTCCTGACTCTAGTGCCGGTCCTGACTCTAGTGCCGGTCCTGACTCTAGTGCCGGTCCTGACTCTAGTGCCGGTCCTGACTCTAGTGCCGGTCCTGACTCTAGTGCCGGTCCTGACTCTAGTGCCGGTCCTGACTCTAGTGCCGGTCCTGACTCTAGTGCCGGTCCTGACTCTAGTGCCGGTCCTGACTCTAGTGCCGGTCCTGACTCTAGTGCCGGTCCTGACTCTAGTGCCGGTCCTGACTCTAGTGCCGGTCCTGACTCTAGTGCCGGTCCTGACTCTAGTGCCGGTCCTGACTCTAGTGCCGGTCCTGACTCTAGTGCCGGTCCTGACTCTAGTGCCGGTCCTGACTCTAGTGCCGGTCCTGACTCTAGTGCCGGTCCTGACTCTAGTGCCGGTCCTGACTCTAGTGCCGGTCCTGACTCTAGTGCCGGTCCTGACTCTAGTGCCGGTCCTGACTCTAGTGCCGGTCCTGACTCTAGTGCCGGTCCTGACTCTAGTGCCGGTCCTGACTCTAGTGCCGGTCCTGACTCTAGTGCCGGTCCTGACTCTAGTGCCGGTCCTGACTCTAGTGCCGGTCCTGACTCTAGTGCCGGTCCTGACTCTAGTGCCGGTCCTGACTCTAGTGCCGGTCCTGACTCTAGTGCCGGTCCTGACTCTAGTGCCGGTCCTGACTCTAGTGCCGGTCCTGACTCTAGTGCCGGTCCTGACTCTAGTGCCGGTCCTGACTCTAGTGCCGGTCCTGACTCTAGTGCCGGTCCTGACTCTAGTGCCGGTCCTGACTCTAGTGCCGGTCCTGACTCTAGTGCCGGTCCTGACTCTAGTGCCGGTCCTGACTCTAGTGCCGGTCCTGACTCTAGTGCCGGTCCTGACTCTAGTGCCGGTCCTGACTCTAGTGCCGGTCCTGACTCTAGTGCCGGTCCTGACTCTAGTGCCGGTCCTGACTCTAGTGCCGGTCCTGACTCTAGTGCCGGTCCTGACTCTAGTGCCGGTCCTGACTCTAGTGCCGGTCCTGACTCTAGTGCCGGTCCTGACTCTAGTGCCGGTCCTGACTCTAGTGCCGGTCCTGACTCTAGTGCCGGTCCTGACTCTAGTGCCGGTCCTGACTCTAGTGCCGGTCCTGACTCTAGTGCCGGTCCTGACTCTAGTGCCGGTCCTGACTCTAGTGCCGGTCCTGACTCTAGTGCCGGTCCTGACTCTAGTGCCGGTCCTGACTCTAGTGCCGGTCCTGACTCTAGTGCCGGTCCTGACTCTAGTGCCGGTCCTGACTCTAGTGCCGGTCCTGACTCTAGTGCCGGTCCTGACTCTAGTGCCGGTCCTGACTCTAGTGCCGGTCCTGACTCTAGTGCCGGTCCTGACTCTAGTGCCGGTCCTGACTCTAGTGCCGGTCCTGACTCTAGTGCCGGTCCTGACTCTAGTGCCGGTCCTGACTCTAGTGCCGGTCCTGACTCTAGTGCCGGTCCTGACTCTAGTGCCGGTCCTGACTCTAGTGCCGGTCCTGACTCTAGTGCCGGTCCTGACTCTAGTGCCGGTCCTGACTCTAGTGCCGGTCCTGACTCTAGTGCCGGTCCTGACTCTAGTGCCGGTCCTGACTCTAGTGCCGGTCCTGACTCTAGTGCCGGTCCTGACTCTAGTGCCGGTCCTGACTCTAGTGCCGGTCCTGACTCTAGTGCCGGTCCTGACTCTAGTGCCGGTCCTGACTCTAGTGCCGGTCCTGACTCTAGTGCCGGTCCTGACTCTAGTGCCGGTCCTGACTCTAGTGCCGGTCCTGACTCTAGTGCCGGTCCTGACTCTAGTGCCGGTCCTGACTCTAGTGCCGGTCCTGACTCTAGTGCCGGTCCTGACTCTAGTGCCGGTCCTGACTCTAGTGCCGGTCCTGACTCTAGTGCCGGCCCTGACTCTAGTGCCGGCCCTGACTCTAGTGCCGGCCCTGACTCTAGTGCCGGCCCTGACTCTAGTGCCGGCCCTGACTCTAGTGCCGGCCCTGACTCTAGTGCCGGCCCTGACTCTAGTGCCGGCCCTGACTCTAGTGCCGGCCCTGACTCTAGTGCCGGCCCTGACTCTAGTGCCGGCCCTGACTCTAGTGCCGGCCCTGACTCTAGTGCCGGCCCTGACTCTAGTGCCGGCCCTGACTCTAGTGCCGGCCCTGACTCTAGTGCCGGCCCTGACTCTAGTGCCGGCCCTGACTCTAGTGCCGGCCCTGACTCTAGTGCCGGCCCTGACTCTAGTGCCGGCCCTGACTCTAGTGCCGGCCCTGACTCTAGTGCCGGCCCTGACTCTAGTGCCGGCCCTGACTCTAGTGCCGGCCCTGACTCTAGTGCCGGCCCTGACTCTAGTGCCGGCCCTGACTCTAGTGCCGGCCCTGACTCTAGTGCCGGCCCTGACTCTAGTGCCGGCCCTGACTCTAGTGCCGGCCCTGACTCTAGTGCCGGCCCTGACTCTAGTGCCGGCCCTGACTCTAGTGCCGGCCCTGACTCTAGTGCCGGCCCTGACTCTAGTGCCGGCCCTGACTCTAGTGCCGGCCCTGACTCTAGTGCCGGCCCTGACTCTAGTGCCGGCCCTGACTCTAGTGCCGGCCCTGACTCTAGTGCCGGCCCTGACTCTAGTGCCGGCCCTGACTCTAGTGCCGGCCCTGACTCTAGTGCCGGCCCTGACTCTAGTGCCGGCCCTGACTCTAGTGCCGGCCCTGACTCTAGTGCCGGCCCTGACTCTAGTGCCGGCCCTGACTCTAGTGCCGGCCCTGACTCTAGTGCCGGCCCTGACTCTAGTGCCGGCCCTGACTCTAGTGCCGGCCCTGACTCTAGTGCCGGCCCTGACTCTAGTGCCGGCCCTGACTCTAGTGCCGGCCCTGACTCTAGTGCCGGCCCTGACTCTAGTGCCGGCCCTGACTCTAGTGCCGGCCCTGACTCTAGTGCCGGCCCTGACTCTAGTGCCGGCCCTGACTCTAGTGCCGGCCCTGACTCTAGTGCCGGCCCTGACTCTAGTGCCGGCCCTGACTCTAGTGCCGGCCCTGACTCTAGTGCCGGCCCTGACTCTAGTGCCGGCCCTGACTCTAGTGCCGGCCCTGACTCTAGTGCCGGCCCTGACTCTAGTGCCGGCCCTGACTCTAGTGCCGGCCCTGACTCTAGTGCCGGCCCTGACTCTAGTGCCGGCCCTGACTCTAGTGCCGGCCCTGACTCTAGTGCCGGCCCTGACTCTAGTGCCGGCCCTGACTCTAGTGCCGGCCCTGACTCTAGTGCCGGCCCTGACTCTAGTGCCGGCCCTGACTCTAGTGCCGGCCCTGACTCTAGTGCCGGCCCTGACTCTAGTGCCGGCCCTGACTCTAGTGCCGGCCCTGACTCTAGTGCCGGCCCTGACTCTAGTGCCGGCCCTGACTCTAGTGCCGGCCCTGACTCTAGTGCCGGCCCTGACTCTAGTGCCGGCCCTGACTCTAGTGCCGGCCCTGACTCTAGTGCCGGCCCTGACTCTAGTGCCGGCCCTGACTCTAGTGCCGGCCCTGACTCTAGTGCCGGCCCTGACTCTAGTGCCGGCCCTGACTCTAGTGCCGGCCCTGACTCTAGTGCCGGCCCTGACTCTAGTGCCGGCCCTGACTCTAGTGCCGGCCCTGACTCTAGTGCCGGCCCTGACTCTAGTGCCGGCCCTGACTCTAGTGCCGGCCCTGACTCTAGTGCCGGCCCTGACTCTAGTGCCGGCCCTGACTCTAGTGCCGGCCCTGACTCTAGTGCCGGCCCTGACTCTAGTGCCGGCCCTGACTCTAGTGCCGGCCCTGACTCTAGTGCCGGCCCTGACTCTAGTGCCGGCCCTGACTCTAGTGCCGGCCCTGACTCTAGTGCCGGCCCTGACTCTAGTGCCGGCCCTGACTCTAGTGCCGGCCCTGACTCTAGTGCCGGCCCTGACTCTAGTGCCGGCCCTGACTCTAGTGCCGGCCCTGACTCTAGTGCCGGCCCTGACTCTAGTGCCGGCCCTGACTCTAGTGCCGGCCCTGACTCTAGTGCCGGCCCTGACTCTAGTGCCGGCCCTGACTCTAGTGCCGGCCCTGACTCTAGTGCCGGCCCTGACTCTAGTGCCGGCCCTGACTCTAGTGCCGGCCCTGACTCTAGTGCCGGCCCTGACTCTAGTGCCGGCCCTGACTCTAGTGCCGGCCCTGACTCTAGTGCCGGCCCTGACTCTAGTGCCGGCCCTGACTCTAGTGCCGGCCCTGACTCTAGTGCCGGCCCTGACTCTAGTGCCGGCCCTGACTCTAGTGCCGGCCCTGACTCTAGTGCCGGCCCTGACTCTAGTGCCGGCCCTGACTCTAGTGCCGGCCCTGACTCTAGTGCCGGCCCTGACTCTAGTGCCGGCCCTGACTCTAGTGCCGGCCCTGACTCTAGTGCCGGCCCTGACTCTAGTGCCGGCCCTGACTCTAGTGCCGGCCCTGACTCTAGTGCCGGCCCTGACTCTAGTGCCGGCCCTGACTCTAGTGCCGGCCCTGACTCTAGTGCCTGGCCCTGACTCTAGTGCCTGGCCCTGACTCTAGTGCTGGCCCTGACTCTAGTGCTGGCCCTGACTCTAGTGCTGGCCCTGACTCTAGTGCTGGCCCTGACTCTAGTGCTGGCCCTGACTCTAGTGCTGGCCCTGACTCTAGTGCTGGCCCTGACTCTAGTGCTGGCCCTGACTCTAGTGCTGGCCCTGACTCTAGTGCTGGCCCTGACTCTAGTGCTGGCCCTGACTCTAGTGCTGGCCCTGACTCTAGTGCTGGCCCTGACTCTAGTGCTGGCCCTGACTCTAGTGCTGGCCCTGACTCTAGTGCTGGCCCTGACTCTAGTGCTGGCCCTGACTCTAGTGCTGGCCCTGACTCTAGTGCTGGCCCTGACTCTAGTGCTGGCCCTGACTCTAGTGCTGGCCCTGACTCTAGTGCTGGCCCTGACTCTAGTGCTGGCCCTGACTCTAGTGCTGGCCCTGACTCTAGTGCTGGCCCTGACTCTAGTGCTGGCCCTGACTCTAGTGCTGGCCCTGACTCTAGTGCTGGCCCTGACTCTAGTGCTGGCCCTGACTCTAGTGCTGGCCCTGACTCTAGTGCTGGCCCTGACTCTAGTGCTGGCCCTGACTCTAGTGCTGGCCCTGACTCTAGTGCTGGCCCTGACTCTAGTGCTGGCCCTGACTCTAGTGCTGGCCCTGACTCTAGTGCTGGCCCTGACTCTAGTGCTGGCCCTGACTCTAGTGCTGGCCCTGACTCTAGTGCTGGCCCTGACTCTAGTGCTGGCCCTGACTCTAGTGCTGGCCCTGACTCTAGTGCTGGCCCTGACTCTAGTGCTGGCCCTGACTCTAGTGCTGGCCCTGACTCTAGTGCTGGCCCTGACTCTAGTGCTGGCCCTGACTCTAGTGCTGGCCCTGACTCTAGTGCTGGTCCCTGACTCTAGTGCTGGTCCTGACTCTAGTGCTGGTCCCTGACTCTAGTGCTGGTCCCTGACTCTAGTGCTGGTCCTGACTCTAGTGCTGGTCCTGACTCTAGTGCTGGTCCTGACTCTAGTGCTGGTCCTGACTCTAGTGCTGGTCCTGACTCTAGTGCTGGTCCTGACTCTAGTGCTGGTCCTGACTCTAGTGCTGGTCCTGACTCTAGTGCTGGTCCTGACTCTAGTGCTGGTCCTGACTCTAGTGCTGGTCCTGACTCTAGTGCTGGTCCTGACTCTAGTGCTGGTCCTGACTCTAGTGCTGGTCCTGACTCTAGTGCTGGTCCTGACTCTAGTGCTGGTCCTGACTCTAGTGCTGGTCCTGACTCTAGTGCTGGTCCTGACTCTAGTGCTGGTCCTGACTCTAGTGCTGGTCCTGACTCTAGTGCTGGTCCTGACTCTAGTGCTGGTCCTGACTCTAGTGCTGGTCCTGACTCTAGTGCTGGTCCTGACTCTAGTGCTGGTCCTGACTCTAGTGCTGGTCCTGACTCTAGTGCTGGTCCTGACTCTAGTGCTGGTCCTGACTCTAGTGCTGGTCCTGACTCTAGTGCTGGTCCTGACTCTAGTGCTGGTCCTGACTCTAGTGCTGGTCCTGACTCTAGTGCTGGTCCTGACTCTAGTGCTGGTCCTGACTCTAGTGCTGGTCCTGACTCTAGTGCTGGTCCTGACTCTAGTGCTGGTCCTGACTCTAGTGCTGGTCCTGACTCTAGTGCTGGTCCTGACTCTAGTGCTGGTCCTGACTCTAGTGCTGGTCCTGACTCTAGTGCTGGTCCTGACTCTAGTGCTGGTCCTGACTCTAGTGCTGGTCCTGACTCTAGTGCTGGTCCCTGACTCTAGTGCTGGTCCTGACTCTAGTGCTGGTCCTGACTCTAGTGCTGGTCCTGACTCTAGTGCTGGTCCTGACTCTAGTGCTGGTCCTGACTCTAGTGCTGGTCCCTGACTCTAGTGCTGGTCCTGACTCTAGTGCTGGTCCTGACTCTAGTGCTGGTCCTGACTCTAGTGCTGGTCCTGACTCTAGTGCTGGTCCTGACTCTAGTGCTGGTCCTGACTCTAGTGCTGGTCCTGACTCTAGTGCTGTCTGACTCTAGTGCTGGTCCTGACTCTAGTGCTGGTCCTGACTCTAGTGCTGGTCCTGACTCTAGTGCTGGTCCTGACTCTAGTGCTGGTCCTGACTCTAGTGCTGGTCCTGACTCTAGTGCTGGTCCTGACTCTAGTGCTGGTCCTGACTCTAGTGCTGGTCCTGACTCTAGTGCTGGTCCTGACTCTAGTGCTGGTCCTGACTCTAGTGCTGGTCCTGACTCTAGTGCTGGTCCTGACTCTAGTGCTGGTCCTGACTCTAGTGCTGGTCCTGACTCTAGTGCTGGTCCTGACTCTAGTGCTGGTCCTGACTCTAGTGCTGGTCCTGACTCTAGTGCTGGTCCCTGACTCTAGTGCTGGTCCTGACTCTAGTGCTGGTCCTGACTCTAGTGCTGGCCCTGACTCTAGTGCTGGCCCTGACTCTAGTGCTGGCCCTGACTCTAGTGCTGGCCCTGACTCTAGTGCTGGCCCTGACTCTAGTGCTGGCCCTGACTCTAGTGCTGGCCCTGACTCTAGTGCTGGCCCTGACTCTAGTGCTGGCCCTGACTCTAGTGCTGGCCCTGACTCTAGTGCTGGCCCTGACTCTAGTGCTGGCCCTGACTCTAGTGCTGGCCCTGACTCTAGTGCTGGCCCTGACTCTAGTGCTGGCCCTGACTCTAGTGCTGGCCCTGACTCTAGTGCTGGCCCTGACTCTAGTGCTGGCCCTGACTCTAGTGCTGGCCCTGACTCTAGTGCTGGCCCTGACTCTAGTGCTGGCCCTGACTCTAGTGCTGGCCCTGACTCTAGTGCTGGCCCTGACTCTAGTGCTGGCCCTGACTCTAGTGCTGGCCCTGACTCTAGTGCTGGCCCTGACTCTAGTGCTGGCCCTGACTCTAGTGCTGGCCCTGACTCTAGTGCTGGCCCTGACTCTAGTGCTGGCCCTGACTCTAGTGCTGGCCCTGACTCTAGTGCTGGCCCTGACTCTAGTGCTGGCCCTGACTCTAGTGCTGGCCCTGACTCTAGTGCTGGCCCTGACTCTAGTGCTGGCCCTGACTCTAGTGCTGGCCCTGACTCTAGTGCTGGCCCTGACTCTAGTGCTGGCCCTGACTCTAGTGCTGGCCCTGACTCTAGTGCTGGCCCTGACTCTAGTGCTGGCCCTGACTCTAGTGCTGGCCCTGACTCTAGTGCTGGCCCTGACTCTAGTGCTGGCCCTGACTCTAGTGCTGGCCCTGACTCTAGTGCTGGCCCTGACTCTAGTGCTGGCCCTGACTCTAGTGCTGGCCCTGACTCTAGTGCTGGCCCTGACTCTAGTGCTGGCCCTGACTCTAGTGCTGGCCCTGACTCTAGTGCTGGCCCTGACTCTAGTGCTGGCCCTGACTCTAGTGCTGGCCCTGACTCTAGTGCTGGCCCTGACTCTAGTGCTGGCCCTGACTCTAGTGCTGGCCCTGACTCTAGTGCTGGCCCTGACTCTAGTGCTGGCCCTGACTCTAGTGCTGGCCCTGACTCTAGTGCTGGCCCTGACTCTAGTGCCTGGCCCTGACTCTAGTGCTGGCCCTGACTCTAGTGCTGGCCCTGACTCTAGTGCTGGCCCTGACTCTAGTGCTGGCCCTGACTCTAGTGCTGGCCCTGACTCTAGTGCTGGCCCTGACTCTAGTGCTGGCCCTGACTCTAGTGCTGGCCCTGACTCTAGTGCCGGCCCTGACTCTAGTGCTGGCCCTGACTCTAGTGCAGGCCCTGACTCTAGTGCGGCCCTGACTCTAGTGCGGCCCTGACTCTAGTGCCGGCCCTGACTCTAGTGCCGGCCCTGACTCTAGTGCCGGCCCTGACTCTAGTGCCTGGCCCTGACTCTAGTGCGGCCCTGACTCTAGTGCCGGCCCTGACTCTAGTGCCGGCCCTGACTCTAGTGCCGGCCCTGACTCTAGTGCCGGCCCTGACTCTAGTGCCGGCCCTGACTCTAGTGCCGGCCCTGACTCTAGTGCCGGCCCTGACTCTAGTGCCGGCCCTGACTCTAGTGCTGGCCCTGACTCTAGTGCCGGCCCTGACTCTAGTGCCGGCCCTGACTCTAGTGCCGGCCCTGACTCTAGTGCCGGCCCTGACTCTAGTGCCGGGCCCTGACTCTAGTGCCGGCCCTGACTCTAGTGCCGGCCCTGACTCTAGTGCCGGCCCTGACTCTAGTGCCGGCCCTGACTCTAGTGCCGGCCCTGACTCTAGTGCTCGGCCCTGACTCTAGTGCCTGGCCCTGACTCTAGTGCCGGCCCTGACTCTAGTGCCAGTCCCTGACTCTAGTGCCAGTCCCTGACTCTAGTGCCGTCCTGACTCTAGTGCCAGTCCTGACTCTAGTGCCAGTCCTGACTCTAGTGCCAGTCCTGACTCTAGTGCCAGTCCCTGACTCTAGTGCCAGTCCCTGACTCTAGTGCCAGTCCTGACTCTAGTGCCAGTCCTGACTCTAGTGCCAGTCCTGACTCTAGTGCCAGTCCCTGACTCTAGTGCCAGTCCTGACTCTAGTGCCAGTCCTGACTCTAGTGCCAGTCCTGACTCTAGTGCCAGTCCTGACTCTAGTGCCAGTCCTGACTCTAGTGCCAGTCCTGACTCTAGTGCCAGTCCCTGACTCTAGTGCCAGTCCTGACTCTAGTGCCAGTCCTGACTCAGTCCCTGACTCTAGTG